>JBBJLS010000011.1:5941797-5961479 GCA_037577275.1 Bryconaethiops microstoma
GCCTAAGAATTTCATTATGGGTAATGATGCTACATTGTTATCTGTATATGACAATAAAACTTGAAACTTGAAACTTGTCTATAGACAGCCACGTGGTTTTAATTGATCAGTATCGTAAGACTAACATTTTATGTTTTTTTGTACGCACTTTGCAAAGAAAACAGCATTTAATCGTATCGATTGTATCATTAGAAATTTACAAGCAATTTACAAAGAAAAAATGAAATAAACCATACAATTTAAAGTGAATAAATATAAAACCTCATACAAACTATCCACAATCCCACGGTACTACATTTCCCAGCCTGCATTGTAGTACTTCCGCAGGGTGCTCGGTTTGGCTGATTTATATATAATATGTATCGACTGAGGTGTGTTCTTTGAAGCGGAGTTTGTCTGGGGAGAGTGTTTAGAGATCCAATGTTTGTCTGCGGTGCAGTCCCTGCACTGGGCGGCAAAAGCGAGGAGCAAAACAAAAGCATGTGGACATAATTTTCTCCGGAGGTGTGTGTCAGACACGACTTATAAGAAAAAGTAAGACTCAAATAAGAATCTCAAGATAGTTGAAACATTCCGCCGAATCGTATTTATTTAATACGTCTAATTTTTGGCTGGTTAATTATGAATTTTTGCCGTTCCTGAGGCATGTGGACACATGATAGCTAATGTGGTTAGCTGTGAGTCGAGAACGGTTTCTAGAATATTCTATATATCTGATTGGGATAAAATTGGGATAAATGACAAGGAAGTATTGCTATTAGCCAACTGTAATTTCTTTTCGAGTGTGAGGTATGCTTATTCTCTGATATCACTGCTGGGTTAGCCACCCAGCTAACTTGAACCTCAGACTAATGTACACATAGCAAATGCACATCATTTAATTAACAAAACAGGGTCTATTTCTTATCTAAAACTTAAGATTCAAGAGCTTTATTTGTCAGATACATAGTTATCCAGGACAACATATGGTGAAGTGATCTGGCCAACTCCTAGATTGTGCAAGATAGTATAAGAATGAAATGAGACGTAAGTAGTAGTACCTAAATAAGAATTTAGGTTGTTCAATTAACTTTTTATACTTCAGTGTGTGTTTATGCTCAGCTCTAATCTTCCAGTGTTGCCTGCAGTTGGTGCTGTTAAGATTATGCCAAAATGTCCATTGATTAACCGGGGTGATGTGTGCAAATGAAGGTCTTCGTATGTGTGTGTGTGATTCAGGCTGTTTCAGAGAACCAGGACCCCTCCTGAAGTTCAGCACCCAAGCATGGGGCTGCGTTCAGCTCAGAAGAAGCACTTCCCCCTCCGAGGCATCGATGGAGTTGTGCAGCTCTTCGAGGCTGAGCTGGGGACCCCAGAGCCGGATCTGGCCCTGCTGTCCTTGGTCTTAGGCTTTGTGGAGCACTTTCTGGCTGTCAACAGGGTGGTGCCCATCAATGTGCCAGGAGTACGATTTGAACCTCTGAAAGGAGACTGCCTCAACTCATGCTTCCCCACTGTAGAGCTAGGACTCATATCTGCACTGCATGAACGATTCACAGCACAGATCCGTGGAGCAGTGGACCTGTCACTGTATCGCAAGCCTGCGGGTGGTTCGAGCCGTGAACTGGTGAAGAAGGTCTCGGATGTGATCTGGAACAGCCTGAGTCGATCATACTTTAAAGACAGGGCCCACATTCAGTCCCTCTTCAGTCTCATAACAGGTGGGGAATCTGTAGTATGGAAAACTCTGTCTTAGTTATGTGAAGAGTGAGAATACATGTAATTGTTTCCAAATAGCCTTTGTGATCAAAGGCTAAATTTATCATCGACCTGTCAATTTATCATTGACCTGTCAATATAGTTGTCTGCATTAACTTTGCAAGACTTTGATGATGCTTAAGATAAAACAGACCATTTGTATATTTGCACAAGTGTTCCTGATCTATACTTTGGTTTCTTCTTAGGCACGAAGTTGGACAGCTCTGGAGTGGCATTTGCAGTGGTAGCTGCCTGTCAGGTTCTGGGGCTAAAAGATGTTCACCTAGCGCTGTCTGAAGACCACGCCTGGGTGATCTTTGGGAAAGGGGGAGAGGAGACGGCTGAAGTCACATGGCATGGCAAAGGCAATGAGGACAGGAGAGGCCAGACTGTCACTGCTGGAGTCAGCGAGAGGGTGAGAGGCATTCACTTTAATCTTATACTTTTAGGTGGTGGATTTATTAAAGTATCTTAAAAATTTCAGTATTGTATAATTTTATATAATTATGGTGTTGGGTGTTAGTAATGTAGATTGCTTGGCATATAAATTCTATAGTCATAGTCGATACAATCTAGCTAGTGTGTTGTCTAGATTACTAAGAGAAATTAAGCCTTGTTGTAGTATTTTTTGCAATGAACACTTTTGCCATTGTCTCCATCACTTTTTAGAGCTGGCTGTATTTAAAAGGTTCCTACATGAAGTGTAACCGTAACATGGAGGTAGCGTTTATGGTTTGTGCCATCAACCCGTCTTTAGATCTGCACACGGACAGCAGTGAGCTGCTGCAGCTTCAGCAGGTAACCTGTTATTAAAAGCTGGCTACAAGACAACAGATGCAATGTCTGAAGATAATCTAAGAATAGGGTTTGTCTTCTAACTGTATATTCTTTCTGCAGAGACTGCTTTGGTTGCTGTATGAGCGAGGAGACTTAGAGAGGTGCGTCACAAAGGTTCTTTATATAAAGCTTAATCTGTGCAGTATTTTTAAAGCCTAGTAACCTGATCAGTGTGTGTTCTTTTACAATTGGTCCTGCAGGTATCCTATGGCAATGGGCACTCTTGCTGATCTTGAAGATCAAGAACCTTCTCCTGGCAAGGGAGACCCACTCTCAGTCCATCTTAAGGTATCACTGCCTTGCTTCAGAGAATATAGTCACTCATGCAAACTTCTGGGTAGGGCTGCAATGATCTGCCGGCCCAGATTTGAACTTAATTAGTTTCATGCAGAGATATAGGCCTGTTCTTTTCTAATATTGGGATGGCATTGAACCTTGGTGTTGAAATCCCACCCCCCCTTAAAATAGCCTTTATTTTAAGAGAAGTGAACAGTAAATGCCCAAACACAGTGATTATGGAACTAGTTCCTTAGCATTCTTCTTTGACAGGTACCACTGAACTTGTGTATTTAACTAATGAATGGATTTTTGCTCAGCAATAACCTTTATCAATTAAATATTGATTCTACTGCAATTATAGTTCATTTAATATCTCAGAATGAAGCCTTTATTCACAATGTTCCTTTGTGATTCAAGGCCGTGGAGTCTGCTAAGAAGTACTACAATAACGAGCACATCTATCCATTCATGTACCTGGCTGGATACCACTACAGACACAGGAATGTGCAGGAGGCTTTGGGGTCCTGGGCCGAAGCTGCTTCTGTCATGCAAGAGTAAGTCTGTCGGTCAGCCTGTTTGTGATTTCATTTTGTATCGTGTTTATGGTAATAACACTGAGGCTATAAAGTGACAGATCCTTTATTTGCCCAGTGAAATATTAACCAGGAGGTGGCAGTGTTGGACCTTTTGTTGTGTGATGAAACATACTCATGCGGTTTTGTACTTCATGGCAAGGTGACTGGCAATTAATTACTTCTCTTTTTAAAAAAACCAGCCGTCATTACTATAGTGTGTTAAAAAGAGTCTTCGTATTTTGACCTTAATAGCATTTTTTAACATATTTATATGTATTTGTGGCTACACAATGACTTCATGTAGATTTTTCATTTCCGTTCTGATTTTCACATGATTTCACGTACATATATTCACATACATACAACATTCCAATGAAATATAAAAAATAAGGTTACATCAAGTGAAATGTGAAAGTTAGCCATTCTGATTTGTGGGATTGTTGTATTCAGAGTCATCCTCACCCTCAGGAAGATTCAGTGCCGTGTCTGATTTGGGAGAAGTCCCAGAGGAATGCATAACCTGAACTTTCCTTTCACTAAACATGCACAGCACAGACTGGAGACCTAAAAATAATTGCATCTCACATCCTTATGTCCTGAAGAACATCTGCACCAGACCCGCCCAAAACTGCCTGCTCCCCCTTAACTGCTTCCTTTTCCTTCTCTTCCTGTTTCCGGTTCCTCATGGATACAATTAGCTACTACATCACACTGCCAGTAGGTAATGCTCTGTGCGTGTTATATTTTCTGTACAGATGTTTATCCTTTACTGAATTCGTCTTGTTTTGGAAAAATACAAGAGGATGCTGCTGTGTTTTTGTTCATTCAATCCTGTGATTCTCAATTCCACTTCTTAAAATCTTGCAATCAAGTTTCCTGAACCATCACACCTGATTGAACTCATCAAGCTAGTTCATAAGCCAAGAGTAGTAAAATGCTGGGATTATTACACTTTAGGGCTTATTACTCATTAAGTATATGCTCTACAGTGCAAACCAGCTGGATTATAAATTACAGAAGGTCGCAGTTAAAAGTGAAAAGTAAACACACATATGTAATTTACCAATGTCCAGAGTGTCAGAGAGCGGACAAAACTAGCAACTATAACAGATTTGCAGTTGTATGGAAAAGTTTGGGCACCTCTGGTCAAGTTAAGTGCATTGTTGTGAAAATAAGTATACATTCTTTCATAGAGAATGTCTGCACATTTTCATTTGTGGTTACTGTTTATTTGCTGAATTTTATATTTTAAATAAAGATGAAACCTAAAATATGATTAACTCTGCAACCGCAATGTGACGGTTAATGATGTGGTTAAGTTGTATACAACAAAAATTGGTAAAAAATCCAAAAAGAAAATACAATTTGACTGGAGACTGAGAAGTTAATTGTAAAAGAAATTTGAGTAAATACAGTGAATTTATTATAAGTTCCTTAGAAAGCTGCAGAACGTTCCATTGTATTAAATGGGCTATCTCAATGTTCGGAGGTTCCATATTTCGTGGCAATGAGAAGTGAATGACTGCTGTCACTGGAAACAGGCTTTTTATTTCTGATTCACATTTTTTATATCATACTGCAAGTGGTTTGTTCACCTATTATAAAGGAGGTTTTATCTGACAGTATCAACTCTTGTAACTAGTGATCTGTAGACACCTTGCACAATAATACAGTAAATAACATAGAAGATTTTACCATCAGTTTCAACATTTACGGACAGCATGGAACTGTTGAATGCCAGTGGCAGGCCCAGCATTGTGTGGTAATCTAAAAAGGTGGCTTTAACACATCACTTTGTTGGGAAAACAGAAATAATCATATGTTTATGACATTAAGTTAAAATCCTCTGAGCATTCCTCATCACGTTTTTGTTTTCAGCTACAACTACTGCCGTGAAGATGAGGAGATCTATAAGGAGTTTTTTGACATCGCTAATGATGTCATCCCCACTCTTCTGAAGGAGACTGCTGCTGCTGCCGAAAGTGGAGGAGAGGGTGCTGAGGGCACAGAGAAGGTAAGTACCTAAAATCTAGAGTCAAAATAGCCACCGCGTCGTAGTTGATGACATGTATTAAAGCCTCTGTTTATTTGTCTCCCTTTTTGTAATGTACGTTTGCCGCGTTCCTGAAGGACCAGCCAAGGCAGGCTGCAGCTGTCTCCGCCCTACAAGACCCAGAATGCTTTGCATACTTGTTGCGTTTCTATGATGGAATCTGTAAGTGGGAGGAGGGAAGTCCCACACCTGTTCTTCATGTAGGCTGGGCCACCTACCTCGTTCAGTCTCTCAGTCGATTTGAAGCACAGGTACACCTACCTCAAAACTTCAGTCTCTCTGTATAAACTGTAAGATATTAAAAGTCATCAAGCAAATCCTCCCTTACACAACCATTTAGTGTGAATGCCAGGATCTTCGCAGCTTTGTACAAATGAAATGATTGCACAGAGCTTTGATGGGTATCTGTGAAGGTGCTGTGTTCTCCCTGTTGTGATTTACAGTTTGTTTTCTGTGCCACAGACATCTTGCCAAGTAGGAAAATGAGAAAAATTAGGCAAAAGTTCATACAAAGAAAAACTAGGTTATGGGTGGCACTCTTTGTACGTCCGAGTAAGAAAGCCGACCCAAACTCACTTAATTTCATTTCAACCAAGCAGAACTGTTTCAGAAAGTGATGGCCTTTATTACAGCGTGTTTTGAAAAGATCTCATTTAGAGTCATATGCAAAAATGTTCACATCCCTTGTCAAATTCCACGTTTTAATGATGTTATATATGAAAATAAGAGAACACTTCTGCACATGTAATGCACAGATTACAGTTTCTCTAATGAATTGAACATGTTTATTTTATTCCTTTTAAATAGTGTGTTATGACTCATTTTGACTTGATACATGTAATTTGTTTAGATGTATTTAAACTTTTGCATATGACTGCATAGATTCATTGCTGACCACTACCTTTTTTTCCCCCAAGTTTTCTAAGTAATTATCCTCAAGCCTAATAAAAAGGTATAACTTTCAAAAGTAGAAGGTACTCCTCAGTACCGCTAAACTGAGCAAGTCAGTCTGCTAAACACAATGTAAATCTGAAAATATTTTAGACACAATGATGCTGTTTGATAAACCCACTCTTTGCTGTTTTAATCTACCTCCTCTCAGATAAGGCAGAAAGTGACTATTATCACCAAAGAAGCTGAGATACAAGACGATGACGATCAGTCCAGCGATGATCCCCGCGAGGGGCGCAGGAGAGGCCCACGACGTGAGTCCAAACCTGAGGAACAAGCAGGGACCTCGCCACCAACTGCGACTGCGGCTGGGCCTGGCACTTCACCTGCCCAGACTGCTTTGCCCAAGAAAGTGGGGGGAGAAGGAGGTCGTCGTCGATCTTCGACTGGGGGTCGAGGGAAAGAGACAGATGGAAAGAATGAACCATCTTCCCCCAGTCCCACGCCATCCCCCACCCAGCCAGTAGCGGCTGCTAGTGGGCCGGTGGTAATCTTCCACAGTGAGAAGATGAAGGGCATGAAGGAGCTGCTGTCTGCAGCCAAGATTAACTCCAGTGCCATCAAACTGCAGCTCACTGCCCAGTCACAGGTTCAAATGAAGAGGCAGAAACCCACACCGTCTGGTGATTACACCCTGTCCTTCATGAAGCGCCCTCGCAAGACTCTCTGAAATCTTTATCTTCTTTCTCTTTTCCTGCTTAGTTTCACCTTGAATAAACATCATTAGCTTGCCTGCATTTGTGCAGTAGGATAAAATCATTTTAAAGCTGAAGGTGGAAACCACTGATGGTTGACTAAGTGTACCAGCACTGATTATTGATGTAATTTGTTGCTGTAAAGCAGGATTCTCCAGTTACAGTCCCTGAGGGCCATAGATTTATATAATTCACTGGTTCTAAGATGTCACTACCTGATGAATATATTAATTGTAAAGTGTTTTAATAAGGAAACATTTCAGGACTAGAGCTGGAAAATTCTGCTGTATGGTAAGAGATTAATTCCGTTGCCTTATTTTTTTATATGTTGATCAATTTATGGTAATTATGTAATAATTAAGGTTAGACACCACACACCAAAGTTCTGTGTTTTACATGCTGTAAACACCTCGTACAAAGAATGGATTTGTTTCTCCAGTAGCCTGCTTTAATAAAGCTTCTGAAGTAGAGTTTAGACCCTTTTCTACATGCCTTTTCTCAGCCCAGTCATTTCAGAACTATTAGGAAGTTTCTTTTAGCTTGTATGGACAAGTTGCATATGCTAGTCTCTTTGCTTTGCTTGATTTAATTCCTTTCTATTCTTTGCCATATTATTGCTAAGCTTGTTCACTTCATAGGTGGCTTTTAGTCCGTCTTGTCAGGTATCCTTTTTTGAAGGACACTAAGCCTGTAGAATGCTCTTTATAACTGTTGATCAATGTTAAACTCTGCCTTTTTATAATAAAGAGGTCTCCTGAAATTCACTTTTTCCATGTCTTTTCAGTCTGACTGGATGTTGATGTTCTGCTTAATGAGGGGAACATCCTTTACATTAAATTAACCAAGTCTCATTGAACTGATTTGTGGAATGAGTATCGACGTCAACAATTCAGTGAGTCAGTCGGTACCAATCGCACTGAGATAATTCACTAGCTGAATGGTTGATTTGAGTGAACCTGAGTGTACATTTCAGGTAGTCACAGATCAAGTCCGCTTTAATCTCGTCTTCAAAAAGCCTGAGTGTATGTTCAGTCAGTCTGATGTCTGATCACAAATGGACCCAAAAGTGCATCGTAAAAAAGATGCAGCTACAGTTCACAGAGAATTTCTCTGTATCCGAATAGACACTAGTTAATGTGTTTGTGTAATATTTTAGGAGATTACATTTGCATTGCTGTGTTTTACTTATTTCAAAGTACACTATATGGGAAAAAAAGGATTGGGACACACCTGTTTTTCAAGATTTGAGCTAGGTCTCTTTCTTCCAGTGAAGGGTAATCTTAATGCTCCAGCATACCAAAACGTTTTGGACAACACCATGCATCTTTGTGGACGCAGTTTAAGGAAGAACCTTTTCTATTCCAGCATGACTGTGCCCCAGTGCACAAAGCAAGCTCCATAAAGACATGGCTGGATGCGTTTGTTGTGGAAGAACTTGACTGGCCCGCATGGAGCTCTGACCTCAACCCCATCCAACACCTTTGGGATGAACTGGAACGGAGATTGTGATCCAGGCCTTCTCGTCCAACACCAGTCCCTCAGAAATACTCTACAGAATGAATGAGCACAAATTCCCACAGAAACTCCAAAATCTTGTGGAAAGTCCTCCAAGAAGAGTGGAAGCTGTTGTAGTTGCAAAAGCGGGGACCAACTCCATATTAATGTCCAACTGTCATTAAAGTCCCTGTTGGTGTAATGGTCAGGTGTCCCAAAACTTTTGTCCATGTCACCTCAGTCTTGTCTTCGATTCAGTTGTGAATCGGTTCATTAGAGTCGATTCATGGTCGAGTCTGTCTCCGCTGTTGCTGTTCAGCTCCTCGGTCCTGCTCTGCGGGGTTCTGTGTCATGAAGCTGACAGAGAGTCGCCTCATTTCTCTGAAATTGAGTTAAGTCTCGAGTTTCGTTCACCTGGACTCCTTTTTTTGGACTTACCTGTGGACTATGATCTCCTGGGAAGTCTCTGTGTGAGTCATGTTTATTATTTAAGCTGCTGAAGAGCTCGGATAAGTGTATCTCTGTTAACATGAACACCATCGGAGTTTCCTTTCTGGACCCTCTGGAGGACTATGAGATCATCCACAGGATTGGGAGCGGAACATACGGGGATGTTTTCAAGGTGAGAACTGAACTGTGATTTTTTTTTACCTGTAACCTGTCCAGACAAGATATGAGCCTGGGGTGGGGTGGGGGGGCGATGTTTGGGGGGTGTTTGGAGGGGAGATGCTTAGGGGGAGTGTAAGGAGGGAGGGTGTTTAGGGGGTGTTTGGAGAGGGTTGTTTCGAGGGGAGGTGTTTGGGAGTGTTTGGAGAGGGGATGTTTGGAGGGGTAGATGATTTGGGGGTGAGTTTGGAGGGCAGTGTTTGGAGATAGGGTATTTGGAGAGGAGGTGTTTGGGGGGTATTTGTAGGGGAGAGGTTTGGGAGTGTTTGAAGAGTGGGCGTTCGGGGGGGGGGGTGTTTGGAGTGTGGTGTTTAGGAGGAGTGTTTGGAGGGGGGTTGGAGAGGGGGGTTTGAAGGGTGTTTGATAGAGAAGGTTCAAAGGGTGTTTGATTGTGTTGTGGCTTGACGAATTCAAAAGACTTTTCATTTATGCTGATTCATGCCTTTTTTGTCCTTATTTTCTCCTCTGTGTTTTAATTCGTTACTTATTTGGAACGTTTCTGTAATGATTTAGCATAGTATGTTTGTCTATTAAACTCCAGACAACTGTTGTGTTCCCTTCACAATGTTAAAGGCAGTCATTTCAGTCGTCACTTACATTACATAAGATTTCTTTTTTAGAAGCTAAAATATACCCCAGAACACACCGAGCTCCTCCTCCGTGGGCTCCTTGGCTACAGACTCTGATCCTAATCCACTTTTCCTCTAGCTGGAAACACATCATTCCAGAGTAAAAGTGTCTACTGGAGTTTGTTCCAGCATCTGTGTCCTCTAATCTCACTGTAGAGAAATTTCTGCCTTTACTATCAGGGCTCTGACAGTGTCACCACTGACCAGCAGGCCTGTCACTGTTAACACTGTTAGTGAACGAGTAAAGTGTTCACTAGTTTTTGATTAATTAAGGAATTTTCTAAATGCGTAGTCCTTTTATATTTAGATTTTCCTGAAAATCTAAATATAAAAGGACTACATGGCTTTAAAAAAATAGAGCCAAACAAACACACCCATTTAAATGTACTTTTAGCCTCATGGTATTTAAAATGTAGGAAAATTTAAAAAGTACTATGTGACTAAAAGGACATTAAAATTAGTTTGTTCATTAGGCTCTGCTTTTTTTGCCACACAGTCCTTTAATATTTAGATTAAGTTTTGAAAATCGCCTACGATGCTGGCCATTTGATAATTCCTTCTTCTATATTTATAGTTCCATTAGTTTTAAATATTATGTGGCTAAAATGCGTTTAATTAGGTGTGTTCACTAGGCTGTTTTAAGGGGTCATAGAATAACAAAAATATGGATTATTATTATTCTAATGTAAATTGACAAATCATCACTGCCAGTGTATTACATGTGTTGGCAAATTCCATGGATAAGCAGTGTTACTTCTATTCTGTTCATTTTAAGGTTTTGTTAAATGTAAACTTAAACAAATAGATCTGGCAGCCTTGTGCCAAGCCAGTAAATAAACAGATAACGGTTCAACATGACCATCATTCTTTGACCATTTACTGATTAATAAACTAAGGTTCATAAACTGAAGTCAGTCTGTGATGAATCACATGCAGGAAAGGCTCAAAATCCTTGAGTTCGTCACAAAGTAGCAGAGAGCGAGGGCAGACAGGTGTGGCCTCCGCATTCCATGAGTAATGTGTGTCCACTGTGAGGTCTTATGCTATTGTATAATAGGAGTGCAACGACACATGCCTTTTTTTTAGATTAGATATTTGATTTGTGCTAAAATGTTAAAATTAATTATGTAGAACTCCTTTTATCTACAGTTAGGTGTTTGGGTCAGAAAACAGCAAATTTTATTTCAAAACAAAAGATTGCAAAGTAATAAGTAAAACAGTCACCTAAACAGTAAACAACTGAATTGAGCTGAATACTAAACCACCTTCTGTATGAAGCAGTTAAAGGTTCATTGTTTATATCTCCATCACTGTTTTATAAGGGTCTATGATTTTTTTTTTGCAGTCTTTAATTATATAGCATGTTTGAGTGTCAATATCAATGTGACAAAAATATGCAAAAATCTC
This sequence comes from Bryconaethiops microstoma, assembly GCA_037577275.1. NCBI lineage: Eukaryota > Metazoa > Chordata > Actinopteri > Characiformes > Alestidae > Bryconaethiops > Bryconaethiops microstoma. The sequence goes on from JBBJLS010000011.1 coordinate 5,953,121, forward strand.
AAACTGTCTGAAATAAGTCTGACTGTAAGCATTACAGTTTTTTCACATCTGAATTAATTGATTGATGAATTGATCACTGGCAGCGTCTTCCACAGACGATGGCTAATGAGTCCTTGAATGAGAGGCGCCATGGCGATACACGATATACCTGATACATTTTATACTGTACTGAAGTTGTTACACCCTCAGAACACATGCATCTTTGTGCAGGTCCATACTGTCACAGTTATGCAGGCCTGCACAGCTGACTCTATCATAACGGAGTGGGTGAGCCAACAAGCCTTTGTTGCTTCTTACAATAGACAAAGGCGTCCTTTCGCACCCTTCTGGCTGTCTCAGCTTTGGGTCAAAAGTCCCTTAAAATCTGAAAGTTCTCAAAGAACCTGAATCTTCAGCAGATTTCCAAAGGAAAGATCTCGTTTGGACGTTGGACGTGAGAGTGTAGGCCTAAGAAAAACTTCTGGACTGTTGATCAAAGTGTGCATGATTTCCTGTCCAGGCTATTGTCCCAAAAACGCAACAACGTTATTTCAGGTTGCACTGTGAAACCGTTAAGAGCCACTGCACTGTCGCTTCAGTCATAGCAGGAAGTCCACTGGCATGCCAGGAAAAACAACAGGAAGACAGCTCAGCTAAGTTCCAGGTTTTGTCCAGGAATGGTTGGTTTTCTGTGTTTGTCACCAAATAGAAAGAAAACATGAAGACCATTTTTGCCAACAGCTGTTTACATGTAGCTCTGCAGTTTTAAAAATAAAGGCCCCCAAAAATTCTGGGCTTGGACACACAGTGCTAGGAATTTAGCTTTGAACTGATTTGTCAATATGAGAACCATTTCATTATGGGGAGGTTCTTTAAACTTGAAACTTCTTTGAAATGGATCGTAGCACTCACAAATCTCATTTTAAAAGTGGTTCTTTTAAGCCATAGTGTTCCAGAAACAGAGGTCAATAACATGTGGCCCTTATTTAAAAAAAATTTTTTTTAATTGCATGACACAGCCAGGTGCCATGTTACATCCAAAATAAAGGTATTCTATCACTCCTACCTGAGTTTTGAGTTGAGAGTCAATCATTTTTGACAAATCAATGTGCTAGTTATTTTGATTTTGCTCATTATAAGTTTTTTTTCAGTATGCATGATATCACATTATTGGTTTGATGAAATCTTAATAAAGAATTAAGACTTTGTGTTTCTGTTATTCAATCATCAATCATTCTTATCCATCTCTTTTACAGTCTGTTAAATCTAATGCAACAGCACTACTGATACTCTGTAAGTACAAATAGGGAGTAAAAGTTACTATTTTTTACGCAGTATCAAAGGTATTTTCGCTTATACCTCTAAATACTTCTGCACGTCTTGAGTATTGACTGATATTATCAGTCAGCCGATATATCGGAGGATTTTTCTGTTTTGAGCTGAAGAAAACATGTGATTTTTACAAGTATAATCACAAAATGATAAAGGAGTAGTGAGTAATTGAAATATGAGTCCATATGCATGCACATGAAGAGATTAAACAAGATTTGCAGATATTTATAATAAACATATTGGTTTGGCATGTAAAAGGTAGTGAGAGCTTCAGGCAGTAGCTCCAGACGAATGTTCCTGCAGGGCAGGGTTACCTAGAAGGGCACGCAGTGGAATGCAGCTGGTGTTGCATCATTTCTCATTAATCTAACTGTCCTATTCTGTCTCTTTACCAGGGCAAATGCTGTGCTGCAACACATCATAAGCATCTAAAACATATAAAAGAGCACAATGTACTGTAACAGTGATGGTTATTATCTTAGTCTTATCATCTGGGTGGTACGAGCCTAGTGGGTAAAACACTTGCCTGTGAACCCGATGACCACAAAGCCGCAGGTTTGAACACACACTTTCTACAATTGTGTCCTTGACCAAGACACGTAACCCTCATTTGCTCCAGGGAGACTGTTCCTGTAACTAATGATTGTAAATCGCCCTGGATAAGAGCGTCAGCCAAATGCCCCTTTTCCTGTGAATTTTGAGTTTTGTTTTCTTCTAGGCAAGAAATATCAAGACTTCGGAGATGGCAGCTATTAAGATCGTTAAACTGGATCCTGGTAAGTGAATAAGGTCTCTTTAGCAACCCAGATCTTTTACCTATCTCACATACAGAGGTGGACAGTAACGAAGTACATTTACTTGAGCACTGTACTTAAGTACAGTTTTTGACTATCTGTACTTCACTTGAGTCTTTTTTTTTTTGGAAACTTACAGCTTTCACTTCACTACATTTGAAAGACAAAACCGTACTTTTCACTTCACTACATTTCTATCAAGGTTCTCTACTGGTTACCTTCAGTTCTGAAAGTGGGTGTTATTGTCTCATTTTTCTAAAACGTGATTGGTTTTTAGCAGATATATAGCCTATCAGAAATCACCAGTAGTATTACGTCACGTCTGTACGCTGTGATAGAGGGACTGATTTTTCATCCCGCTCTCGCAGAAATGTGTAAATACTTTGATCCGCTCCCATCCGCATCTTTTATGGTTTGTCCCGCTCCCGCCTGCTGAATCCCGCAAGCAAGGCTGGTGGAGTATAGAGTGGGCCAGAAATACCGGACACATTTTAAATGCTATTATATCTTGGCTTATAAAAATTAAATAAGGTACCAAATTTATTTGTGGCCTAACATACAGGAATTTATGAAACATAGGCTATATTATGTGGACACGACTCCGGCTGCGAATTAAAGATTCTTTTATATAAGGGTAGATTTGGCTAATCAGTTTTCCACAAAAAATACAACCAACAACGTTTCTAACAAGGCTATAGACCTGAATTCAAAAAATATCTAAACAGTCTCAATAGAAACATTTCACAGTCAAAATGAGAGAAATCACACCCCAAGCACCCACGTACACCATCACCCGCAAACATCCGCAGATTAGGTCGCATACCATATATGTTGTTCCTCACATAAAAACAAACTGTAAAATGTATTCATTGTAAATGTATACATTGCGGGAGTCCAGAGAACAATGTCTTTGTCCCGCTCCTGCGAACACATCGCTCTATTCCCGCCCACTCCCGCAAGAAACTCTCAAATGTAGACCCGCGCCGCATGCTTTTGCGCCGCGTCCTGCCCCGTTGCAGACCTCTGCGCTGTAACACTGCAGCGCCAGCATTTCTTAAACATGGTCAATCAGTGGCGGGAGAATGGACAGAGACGGACTCTTCATGCCCGCATCCGTGGTCATATTTAGAGTCGGTGGTTAAGTTTACGGAAAAGATCAAAAATTCTTATCGTTTTAAGTGTTTAAGCCATTCCAGCTGCATTTACAGCGGTTCAGTTGTGAACTTCGTTCAAATATATAGTACATACACAGACCTTTTGTGTAGGTGTGTAGTGTACAATTAATAAAAAAGACTGGCTTTCTTGATCAATTCGCATTGTGTTTCATTCTGTAACATTCTACCTTATTCCTTATGCTACATCTTCTACATGCAAGTTAGATGCATTAGGTATTGTAAGTGTAGTGGCAAAAAATCAACAATGCAGTGAAATATTTGTACTTCTAATACTTATTTATTTTTGGAAGCAAGTACTTCAGTGAATTTTGACTGTATGACTTTCACTTGTATTGGAGTAACATTTGACTAGTGGTATCTGTACTTTCACTTAAGTAATGAAGTTAGGTACTTTGTCCGCCTCTCTTCACATACTCTGAAGTTATTAAGCAGACACATCAGTTTCATAGTCACATCTGCTGTGTTGTTGATGGTTGCTTTGTAGCGGAGGCCTGGAGTTACAGCTATACAGAATGTTGCCAAAAATGACAAATTAAACCTAATGAGATATTAAATTGCATCCTCAGCTTTTGTCAAAAGATTTAAACTGGGGCAGCTGGTGGCCTAGTGGTTAGGTAGTCCTTACAATTGGAAGGCTGTGGGTTCAAATCCCATGACTGCCAGTGGCACCACCCTTGAGCAAGATATTATCCCTGACACACTGCTCCCCAGGGCAGCATGCCGGTGGCCACCCACTGCTGGTAAATGGGTGAATGCACCTTCAATATACATAAAATTATAGATGGAAACACAATATGTCAGATGCAATATTTGAACAATAAACCAAAACCTTTGCCAGAAATGGCAATATTAAGTAAAGATATTTTTGCGCTAAAAGTCAATTTGTCTTAAAAAATATATTTCTCAAAATTTCCAAAATTCCAAAATTCTCAATTTTAAGAATTCCTGGTTGTGTTTGACAGGATTTTTGCCAGTCTTCTGTAAAGCTTATGCAACCTTGCAGAAAAGAATGCGTTTGTGGGCTTGGACACGTGAATAACAGATAAGACTAGACCTTTTTGAATTAAGCAGGATCTACATACCAAAGCAAGAGTATCACGCTAGAATACATAGCTGTAAAACATAGGTACCATATAGGTTTTATAAGACACAGACTGATACTGCTAATAGTAGAAATGCTGTAGTGTAACATGTTTTGTTCCTTACAGGAGATGACATCTCGTCTATCCAGCAGGAGATCACCACAATGAAGGAGTGCAAGCATAAGAACATTGTGGCCTATTATGGCAGCTACCACAGGTAGAGTTATACAGGCTTTGTCGTGTTTGGGCTGATGTCCCAGCAGATGTCTGGGCAAAGGAAGACACATTCCAGTGATGAAGACATTACTCACATACACACACACACACACACACACACACACACGAAAAAAAAGAGTAATGGAAAAGTTGTGCTGGGTTGTATCTGTTTATACTTCAGGAACACAAAGCTGTGGATCTGTATGGAATACTGTGGAGGAGGGTCTTTACAAGACATATACCACGGTAAGCACCATTTATTAGGACAATATAAACGAATACTGTACAACACTTTAAACATTGAAGTGTAGGGGTGTAACACTTCATAAAATTCTGTGGCAATCGATTCAGTACTTTTGATACATAAAATAAGGGGTTATTGAAAGTGTGCCTTAGTTTAATATGATAATGTTTCATTGTCAGTATATTTAAGCAGTAGAACACAAGAGGACGTGCATTATTGGCCAGCATCTTCCCTGTTTTGTGCTCATTTCTGCACTCTGCATTTCTTCTGTCTGAAAAGCTTGCTTGGCAGAAACCAGAGGATTTCTCCTCCTCAGAATCTGACCAAATGAGCTGCAGTTCAGTCTTTTGCAACACAAGCAATCACAAAAGCTTCCACAACCTTTGGAAAGGTTTAATCGACCTGATCATCAAAAATGGAAATGAATCTAAGGCAATTCAATTTCACTTCACTATGTAATATCTGACAGCACAGTGGTGCAGTGGTTAGCACTGTTTCTTTGCCTGGGTTTGATTCCTGTCTGGGACCAGGGTGCGTTCTATGTGGTGTTTGCATGCTTTCCCTATTTCTGCTAGGAGTGTTTCCTGTTTCCTCCCAGTGCAAATACATGCACCTCATGTGAACTAGTAATGCTAAATTGCAAAAATGCTCATAGGATTTGATGTGTTTGTCTGTGTGTCTGCCCTGCGATGGACTACCAAGGTTGTTTCTCCATCTTTTGCCCTGTGAGTGCTGTCCTAGGCTCCAGCACCCCCTGTGACCATGGTTTGGATAAATGGCTCAAATAGTTATTATCATTATTATTGTTATTATTACATTAATTTGGCAAACGCTTTTATCTAAAGCGACTTACAATATGAGGAAACACTCAAGTTTTAGCAATGATGTGAGAACCAGAGGAGAGTTCTAAGGGCTACATCTTTAAGTGAGTAGTATTGCAAGAAGATAGATACTGCATTAGCAGAAGAGATGCTCTCTGAACAGATTAGTTTTAAGGAGGTTTTTGAAGATAGACAACGCAGAAAATGGATAGATTAATGTATAACCACACAACGTAATGCTCACGAGAAATATCATTTGTTCATGAAGCCAATTTTTTGGAAACACTTACCTTGTTTATATGCTATATATATGCTGACCACGTCAGTGGTCAGTTTCTGTGCCTGTTACACTTATTCCATACTTTCATCACCATGTTGGTATCACTATCCAGATAATACCTGCTCAGTAATCACACGGTAGTTAACTGTAAACCAACAAAAAGCACCAATGTGTAGATCAGGTAGATCAGTGCAGATCATTTCACCACAGTGTAAGATGCCTGAAATATCCTGAATTCTCCACACCCTTTCACTAATGGCTGTCCTCCTTCACAGTGACTGGGCCCCTAAAGGAGAAACAGATTGCTTATATCTGCAGGGAAACTCTGCAGGTGAGGGCATTCCTTAAATGGCCTAGTCTACATCTTACAGATTGTGAAAGTGCAGAGAGAAAGTGTATCACTGGCTAATATACCCTATATGGATGAAAGTATTGGGATACACCTGTTTTACCAGGGTTTGGGCTAGGCCTCTTACTTCCAGTGAAGGACAATCTTAATGCTTCAGCAGACCAAGACATTCACGCCATGCTTCAAACTTTTTCCAGTTCAGGGAAGAATCTTTTCTGTTCCAGCATGACTGTGCCCCAGTGCACAAAGCAAGGTTCTCGTCCCACATCAGTGCCTGACCTCATAAATGCTTTACAGAGTGAATGGGCACAAATTCCCACAGAAACTCCAAAATCTTGTGGAAAGCTTTCCAAGAAGAGTGGAAGCTGTTAGAGCTGCAAAGAGGGGACCAGGTCTCTGTATTTGAATGCAATGTCATTAAAGTCCCTGTTGGTGTAATGGTCGGGCATCCCAGTACTTTTGTCCATGTAGTCTATCCTGCACTCTTACATCATTTTGTATTCTGGATTACACGTTCTTTCAATTCATGTTCCCTGCTTTGAAGGTGATATCTGACACATGTTTGAGTGCTTCATGATGTTTTTCCAGTGTCTGTAGTTCGTTCTTATTTTCTCTCACACATGCAGGGTTTAAATCACCTCCACGAGACGGGCAAGATCCACAGAGATATTAAGGTGCGCAATTATTATTTTTATCCAGTTACCAAATGAAGCATGTCTTATTTTAATAGTGGTTTAAAAGGTAAAGTGTTTTTTGGATAAAGACGTTTGGATGAAGAGGGAGTCATTCGATGGTGTAATAGTACATTCAGTAATCCCTAGATGTCAAGTCTCATGATTTAGCCTTTACTGTGGCTTGCAGCCATGAATATAAATCTCACAGGTTATCAAACTCTCAAAAAATAAATAATTTTGGTTTGCAAAGTGCCGGCACTGTGCAACATGGTTGCAGTCATAGCCAACACTGGCCTCTGCTGTGTATTTAGATTGTACCTTGTTTTATTTAGGTTATACAAAATGCAACTCTAAAAATACTGTGTTGTGGTGAATTTGCATGCTGACCCTTAAACAAGCTGCCAGAATAGATACTAAGCAAAGTGACAGAGCAGCTAGGGTCATTATAAAACAACAAAACCTCCCAAGTAGAGAGTTAATTTCATTTCATTGGAAGTATAACATGTGGGAACAAAATTTATTTTCAAAAGTGTATAAATGTGTTTAAATAACTCAGTGTTGTGTGTTTTTGTCATTAAAATGCCAAGTAATTATTGGACTATTTGATAAATTTATGAAGTGATGTTTTTTTTTCTTCAACAAATTCTACAGGTTTTTCATTATGCAGCTCCCTGTTCTTATTAGAATTGAGTCACATGGTCATCTAAAGTGTTAACATGCTTTTCTGAGATCTTTATAAAGGACTGTGCAGAAGTTTTTTGTTCTGAACCAAGAGATCGAGCATCTCATTAGCATTCTGTCTGCTTCCTGTGAAGGAAGAATATCTGCCAATAGAATAATACAATGATCTACAGTATGTAAAAATGAATTTGAATATTATAAAAATTAATGTAAAAATGAATTTAAATATTTTGAATTTTATAATATTCTTACAATTATTTCATAATATTAGGTATATTGACTAGATGTAAGATATTTTCACTTGGCAAGATATAACTTTTTGCATTGTGTGTATTTCATCTCTCCACTTTCTAAAGATATGTTTCCATGTTCATCTGTTGAACTAATGTTTAATCTGAATAGATTTATGAACGGTTGATATGGACTTCAATGTGCTGTGCTTTTTTTTAACACAGGGAGCGAACATACTTCTCACTGAACGAGGAGATGTCAAACTGGGTCAGTGAGAATTTGTTGTACCTACTGGAACTAAACTAAACTAAACACACACACACACACACACACACACACACACACACACACACACACACACACAGAATAGAAATTCTTCCTCCACCCATCATGTAATTTGTCCTGCTGTCCTTCTTTAGGCCTTTCTCATGTCAAACGCCCCCCTCTCTCTATCTCTCTCTCTCTCTCTCTCTCTCTCCCTCTCTCTCTCTCTCTGTCTGT
>JBBJLS010000011.1:6013743-6026243 GCA_037577275.1 Bryconaethiops microstoma
AGAATGAGGTGCTTGTGTAGGAATTTAACAGACACTGGACTGGAACGGTTTCACACTCAGAGACGCTGATTTAAAAATGCATTATCTTATTTTTTTCTGGAGCTGGATACATCTGGTTAAAGTCATGTCCAGAGCGTCAGAGAGCCTTCCACGCCGCCGTGCATCCTCAGGTAACCCACACATCTGTACCCAGCAGTCCACATGAGGGCAGAGAACATGAATAATCAGACCAGGCTTCCACTGATCCAAGTTCATGTTCTCACTGTAGGCCACATGAAGGATCGTGTAAGAACCAGAACAGCCACTAGAGGGCAGCAGCTGCCTGTTCACTGCACTAAAGCACTGGATCTTTATTTCAACATTGCAGTGGAACAGGACAGAATTTAATTTAAAGCGTTTTTAAGATTTGGATTAATAAAAAGATCACTTTTGTTCATCTGAAATATAACTTTTCATTCACTTTATTTTTAATGCTGAACTGATTAAACATTTCTTTTATTGTGTGTAGAAAATGTTTGTGAACTTTACTGTCAATCGTGCAATACAGCGGAACCTGCAGTAATTCTGGGGCCACTTACAGCAATCTTCAAGAACAGTGTCTGCTAGAAAGAGAGTCTAATACAAATGTAGGAAAATGTTGTTGCTGTGTTTTTTTAACCCTGAAATGACGAACTCTTGTCTTTAGTGTTTTATAAGAGCTGCAACCCTGATTTGCCTCAAGGTGGCGCTGTAGAGCACTGATTCACTGACATAGAAGCTGTAATTATAACTTCACCATATTGCTTTGAGTGCTTGGAGTCCGTGCAGTTTGGAGAACAGTGAGATTTGACCTGTTTCCTAAACACAAGAAGAAGTTCAGGTTCAGGTTCTAGATAACCAGTGTGGTGAACAGCGCCACCCAGTAAACCAGCCCACAGTCCGAGGTACTGGGACTGGAACTGGTGGGGCAGGGAAAGGAGTCAACAGGTATGACTGAGAGAAATAAAGTATTTCGTGTTTTTTTTGTTAACTTGTACTTTGGATGAATCCCTCAGTCCTGAGGAATTTTTGACTCAACATGGCGAGAGATTCACGCTCTTGAAGCCGTGGAGGTTCTACACCAATATGAAAAATCAAAAGCAAAGTTTGGTTCCCATGTGTCTGAGCTGGACCACCAAGAGATCAGGAGTCCCAGAGCCAGGGGGTGGGACGGCCATCACTCAGGGCGGTGCTGGAGGGGCCTGTGGTCTCTGGGGTGAGAGAACTGGGGCTTCGAGTTCTCCGAGAGCGCTGAGCTGGTTAGCAGTGGTGCTGGTGGGACTGGAGGACCGGGGGAGTCCCGGCTATCTGGACATGACAGGAGAAAACTGGGAAAGACATTGAACATTGATGGTACACACACTTATGTTGGCGATTGTGATCAAATTCCAGCCCCAGTACCACTGATGCTTGTAGGTGAGAGTAGTGGTGGAACCTTCGGGGTCTCTCAGGTTCTCTGGGTCTTCTGAAATATTTAGTTTTCTGGTTCATTGGAGATCTTTCGAGTTTTTTGAATGCCCCCCACACAGAAAACGACCTTACTCTCAACGTGATGTTCTCAAAGCACATCACTGCAGTCATCAATATCTAACCTGAACCTGAAAGTTCATGTAAATTACGATCCTGATGTCATTCATCCTCCTGACAGCGCTGGCTCAGACAAGAACGTTCCCAGGAGCTCCTGCTGCGTGTTTAGATCCGTTTCTCGTGAGTGGGCTCATGCATGGACGAGGAGATGAAAAGATCTCAGGCTGGGTGATGAAGACTGACCCCCCTTTTCCCCCCCAGTAGTGACTGGTTCCGCCGCTGGGTGAGGGACAGACGGACCGGAGGACCGGAGGACCGGAGACACGCCGATGCTGCACAGCCGAACAGTCAACAAAGGAAAAGCCTCCTCTGGGACTGGGACTGGGACTGGTGGGGGAGGGACTGGTGGGGGAGGGACTGGAGGACTGGGAGGACTGGGAGGAGGAGTGACAGGAAGACGGAAGTGTCCTTCTCCTCGGGGTTTCGGTTCGTTGTGTTTGATTGAACGCGGCCCGCTGCGCGAGGCGGGAGCAGGCCGGGCCGGCGCGCAGTACCCGGATGTTGAGCTGCCTCCTGTAATTTCATAATCGGAGGAATATCGGGACACCTGTCTCAGGTGAGTCACACTCCGGCCGCGAGCAGGAGCCGCGCGAGCTCTGAGACCGGGCACGAGTTTCACGTGTAGATGTTTCATTTGTTCTATTTATTTATTTATTTATTAATTAATTTTGCAGACACGCGAAAATATGAATCGTTACTGGTTCTGAACGCAACAGGTCGCGTGTGCGGTGGGTTCGGATCCGACCCGCCCGGTCGGCGCCGCAGGAGGTCTGAGGTGGACCGGGCGGTTCGGACGGGTCTGCAGTGTTAAGGGGGGTTGGGGGGAGAATGCATCATGAAAAACAGCCTGAAGGACTGAAGGTCCCGTGTCTGGTCTGGAGGATTTTTACTGGGGGTTTCGGAGCCTCGAGCTGCGGAAGGAGACGGTAATGTCGTCTTTACTGATAAACGGTTCCGGCCCAGAGACTCCAGTACCTCCAGCACCGATCCGGGCTCGTTTAGTTCATTAAGGGAACGGAATGCACGTGAGAAGAATTTTAATACATTATCTAATGATGCGTGTGTGTGTGTGTGTGTGTGTTATGTGCCAACTTTAAACGCACTGTAAATACAGAAAGGAGCTCCTGAGGTTCTGGAGAAACATCAGAACATCACTATACATATTATGACGTCAATAAATAAATAATTTTACACTAGTACTTTTCAGTGTTTGCAGGGCACCTGTTGTTACCAGCAAAAATATCTTTAGAAGCAAAAGCGTCTTTTGTCTCATAGTTATATGTAATATGTGTCTTATGAGAGAAAACTGTTAAAGGTGCAGGGGGGTGTTACCTAAATTTTGCATAAAAAATATACTTTCTACTTTTTCAGTAAATTGTTATATTGTCAACATGATAAAGTAATTTAAAAAAAAGACATTTGAAAAGAATGTAAAATGGAAGTTTTCCACTAGATTTCCAGACCGACTGAAAGTAGCAGCTGGTTTAAGCAGTAACTCGACTTCACTCTTCACCAGACTGAAAACGGAACCCTGGAGGTCCGGAGAACACTTCTGCTTTTTCTTTAAATACTGTGAAGAACCTGAGAAAACGGAGATCCAGACGGTGGAACTCCTCCCGTGATTCGGTTCCAGCTGCCTGAGCGACTCGCCAGAGAAACTGGGCCGTTTGAACAGAATCTCGGGGAGGATTTTCCGACTCAGAGCAGCACATCTGGATTCGATTTTTTCAGCCTCCACTCCCGAGTTTGCCATTTTAAAACTCTATAAAAGTTCTTGTTTTCATCACATCTGGAAAATCGTCCGAAATCCTGACTTTTCACAAATAAATGTGCACAAACGAATGCATGGTAGCGTCTTCACCAGCTGCCCAAAAGATCCCAGTTTCATATGCAGCATTAAAACCACTGACACCGTCTCCGTCGCTTTGTCCGGGTTATTTATTCCCTGATCATCTACTGATGACACAGGGTTGAAAACTGGAGGGGGATCTGGTGGCACAGCTGTGGGAAAGAAAACTCAAAACTATGAACCGCTTTTTAAAATAAGGAAAAATATAATTTATCTCACTAGAAGAATTCCAGCTTTCATATGCAATATTTTAAGCGTTTGTTTAACACAGCTGGACCGTTTACACCTGATCACTGGTACTCCTTGACCATCAGGATTATAACTGGACTTTTTCCACATAATAACGCGGGTGTAAACGTATCGAAAACACATTTCAAACACGCCAGAGTCTCAGACGCCTTCAGGACTAGGTCTGAGAGGCGTTTTAGCCAGAGGTTTTAACACACATGGGGTTCATGGTGACCCAGGACTCTCCTCGAAATCACTGAATGAACTAAGGTGTGCAAATCTTATCTGGTTACGATCAAGATAAAAGATGAACAAAACGATTCGAGCTGGGTATCGTTTAAATTCCATCAATTCTGAGTCCGATCCCACTTCTCAATTCCGGTTCTTTTTGATTCCATATAGGTAAAAAGAAAGGAAGACAAATGTTTAGATGACAAAAAATATCTTTGTTTTGAACGTTCAGAAAGTCCCAACAGTAACAGGAGTGAAACAATAACTAAAACATTAAAAAAAACAACTTAAATGCATAGAAGCAGGACGTGTTCACCTAAAACACGTCCTGTAGTGTTTAGGAACCAATAAGCAGAACCGAAATCCAGAAAACAGTGGGTTCCCAGTATTGATATTTTCTTATCGGTTCTAAATTGGAACCTACTTTCGGTTCCTACCCCCAGAAGTGCCCAGGTGTAAACAGGGTCTCGGGGTGATGCAGGATCTTTTAACTCACAGACAGCTTGTAAATACCAAAATTTAGATTTTACTACTCAGAATTGCAAACAAGCTCATTTAATTAAAAATGACTCTTCTTTCCTGTGGAGTGAGATGAAGTGAGATGAAGTGAGATGAAGTGAGATGAAGTGAGATGAAAGTGAAGAGTTCAGCTAAAAAGGAAAGTCAGAAAGGCTGAAACTGAAACTGGTTGTTTTTCAGGGCACTGTGTCATATTTTACAGTGACTACAGTGTACAGTGTTCCTTTTTTCCTAATATCTGAATCATAAAATGGAATTCCAGAGTGGAATTTTGAGGCCATTATTTATATATATATATATATATATATATAATGTATAAGAACAGAAAGGACTGTTTTGATGTTTCCCCTGTTTGGCCTCTCGGCTCCCTGCTGCTGTGGAGAGCAGAACGCTCGCACTCACAGGGGCTTTAAGACACAATACTAATTCGTGTTCAGTATAGATGACAATAGAAAAGCTCCAGAATTGCTTGGAAACTTGCACCAAAAGGAAAATTGGAGTCTGAAATGCAGGACACACACCAAAAAAAAAACTGACAAAACATATAAAAATAGTTCACGTTACATGTATTCACTGATGATCTCAGTATAAAGGTACAAACACCACAGAGAGCAGCGAAAAGTCTCAACTTTCTAAAAGGTCCTTCATGCTCACCTCATTTTTAAAAAAGGTTCTCGAAAGCCTGTCCCGAGGGAACCCTGGAAGGTCCACAGTTTCTCTTCTAACACTTTGGGATGGACCAAAAATACAGACTGTCTAGGGGCCACTTAGTACAAGTTTGAGAAACAGCTCCGAAGAACCATAACGCTGCTGTAAAGGACCTTGTTGGCACCTTTCTTTTGTTTTTGTGTTTTATTTCTACACTTTTCTTCTCTTTTCTTTTTCTCCTGGTTTTCCTCTCCGCCCCTCCTGATCTGAAATCCCATCCCTCCTCTCGGTGCTCTCGCCGAGCAAACTGCCGACCCTGTTGCCACAGCAACACATGACCAGAGACAATGAACCTCGCCACAAAATCCTTAAACCTTTTCATCCACCTTTCCAGCCCCGATTCTCCTTCAGACAAACAGCCACACCAAGCTCAGCTGCAGGGAGGCACTTTCAGACAGACTGTCACAGACTGTCATCTCTCGACACCCCCTCCTAATCTAGTTGTTATTCTTTGAGCGTAAACTCACTTCGACTGCCTAAAAGATTTGTGCTTATTAGCATTGGGGCCACATTCCTGAGCAAGGCGTCGCGAGGTGCTGCTCGGGTGATTTAAACAAAAGGAAGAGCAAACACACACTCATTTATTCAGTCCTCGTAACAAAGACTTGGGGGTGATGCACAAAGGCCTTCCTGTAACTCCAGACCCTCTAAAATTTAATCCCAAGGTGGACGTCCACCCCTGAGCTCATGCCCCCAGCTGTTTATGCCTCACTGCTCGACCGCAAAGACCCACGGAAACAATGAAGTTGCAATTACAGCACTTCAGGTGCCTCCTCTGTTAGGCCAACACCCCCTTTCCCACCACATGAACACCAGTTTGGCACTTTTCTTTACCCCCCATTGTACTTCTTCTGGGTGGTCTGCATGGTGAACTGTGAAAGATGAATGGATCGTCACAGTTGGAAGAAATGTCATCACTACTAAAAAATGTATCTGGGATTTCAGAGGTGGGGAAGTTTTTTGCCATGGGTGTCAAAAATATGGGGAATAATATAGTTCGGTTTATGTGGTATTACCTGGAGTTCTCAGCACTGATTTCAAGAAATTTGCTAAATTGCTTTACTTCACTGTGTTCAAGTTGCTTTGTATGCCACGTTTCATAATCAGAAACAAAATTTCTTTGCTTCTTTTCTGAAAAAGATGAAAGACTCACTAAATCCTTCAAACCATTGAAATGAGCTGCCCAAACAATAATAACACCCAACTGAGATGTTCCCTGTTCCCTGTCCTCTTTTAACTGTAATTGTGTTTTTCCAGACAACTGCACAGTACATCACCACCAAATCTTCAATGCCTTCCAAATTGCCTTCTCAAAGCATCCTTGATTTTACAGCATTCAACTCACAGTCACAGGAAGAATTCGGATAGATTTTCCAGTTCTTCCAGTTTACAAAAAACACAAGTTTTAACACAAGCATGTTTTCAGAAGCAGAAATGTATGTTTAAAAATCTAAATGAATGTGGAAAACAACAATAATTAATAACATTTTGTAGCAAGGACATACATGCATCTTCGCTTTTTTAGAAAAAAGGGCTATTTTGGTTTGGGGTTGTTGTCTTGGAGACATGTCCATCTTCTCCCTTGGCCGAGGAGATAAAATTCTCCCTGTTTTGGTACAATGCTTTCTTCACATTTAAATCGATGATGTGTAATGCCCCAGTACCTTTTGCAGAGAAGCAACCCCTTATCACGATGCTCCCACCTTCTTACTTCACTCTGGCCGTGGTGTGTCTGGGCTCTTCTTTCTCCAAACACGATGAGCTGAATTACTGCCAAAGATAAATCATGTCTAGAGACAATTAGTCGTGGTTCCGTGAACATTCCAGTTGAATATTATCAAACCAGTTGTACTGGATAAATGTTTGTAGTCACTGGGCTTTGTGGGTTTTAAAAAAAAATTATTTTGGCCCTGAGAAATTCAGCAAACTCCTTCACCTTCACTTTCATCGTGAAATCATCCCCACCAGTGGCATTGTCTTTTACAATTTGGAGATTTATTTTTTTTGAGTACTAACGTTGAATTTGACTTTTGTACTTTTGACATTTTTAAAATGTTTTGATGAATGTTTTAGTATAGTGGCAGAATACTTTTATGGCTGAATACATTTGTGTGCATGAATTTATAAGCATAATTAAATTTGTGTATTAAATAACAAAAACAATGGGATTTGAAAACTTGTTTCCCTTAACTGTACCTCTGTTGAGCTGATAGTAGTGATGAAGGAATTAATAGCATATTAATAACTATTCATCTGCAAACACAGTTATGTATATAATGTACATTCCTTCGAGTAAATGTGTCTTTTGGACATGCAAAACTGACTAGATACATTCTTAAGAATCACGTTAGGTTTAAAAAGATGAAAGAAAATCTATGCTTACCATGTTTTCAATGTTCTTGCAGAGAAAAAAATGGTTTTCATGATGCATTCAGAACCAAGCTATCCCATGACAAACCCCTGTAAGAGTTAATAGCAATTACGTGGAAAACCATTTTAGCAGATTTGTTTAGACACCAAGAAGTCTCCCCTCAATAGACAAAAAGTAATGATCTGATTAATGAACTGTGACAGTCTTTTAAATGATGCCATATGTTGGGTAAAAAGGTCTCTTTTTGATTTCATAGAAGTTGCCAGTGAGGTTCCTCACATCTACAGTTGCTAAGAACTTTTCTTCTTCTGCATCATCCTCAACAAATCCAAAGTTTCAACTTTACTGGAAGTCCATCTTTAGGAGATCTCCTCAACCTTTACATGTTCACCTGCTCTGCCTCAGACATTCCCTGCCAGTCCATTACTCTTTCTGCACCTCTCACAGAATCTCAAACACCAGATATTTCAGTTTAATCCATTCTGAATATTAGTGGTACAGTACCCCTCAGTCCCTCATGGCTTCTCCAAAGTTAGCCGTGCCTGCCACAACTACAGCCTTGTCTTCATCCTCCTCCCGCTCTGCTTCTTCCTTCTGTGCCACACAGCACATTAGCAGCCTCAGTTCAGTTCCTGAGCCCCCCAGTAGCCCAGTGTCTACTTCCCTGTGCCCCAGTACAGTTCCTGCAGCCCTGGTCAGTGCCCCTGTCAACATCGCTGTAATCTTGGAGGAGCTTCGTATTTTGCAGCAAAGGCAAATACACCAGATGCAGATGACTGAGGAGATCTGCCGCCAGGTGTTGAGGCTAGGAGAGGAATCGTGTGATCTTGATACAGCTCCACTTATTCTATCTCCACTGCCACTATGTTTGGAACGGTCAAATCTCACATCAAGAACTTCTCGGCTTAATCAAACCCCAACCTCCACCTCTGTGACTCCTCTCTTGGCCTGCTTTTCCACACTGCTTCCTTCACAGTCCTCAGCTAAACCTTCCAAACCTGCTAACTCCCAGTCAAATGCCCTGCATCCCCATAAGTCTCTGCATGATGGAAAAGCAACTCCAGACAACCAGACTAACAATACAAGCACTCGCTCATTTCTGTCAACCCCAACGTCGACCGCTGCAAGCTACCCACTTAGTCTATCTTTTGGCCTACCTGCTCACTACTTACATGAAAAGTCCTCTAATGCCATAACATCTGGAGCTCCTCCCCCTACTGCTGAGTCCGAGGAACCACAGCACTCGGATCAAGGAAGTGGTGCAGCCTTGTCCTCGGGGCGTCTGCAGCATGCCTGCCGGTTTTGTGGGAAACTGTTCAGTAGTGACTCCTCCCTGCAGATACACCTGCGCTCTCACACCGGTGAAAGACCCTACCAGTGCCCTGTTTGTCTTAGCCGCTTCACTACACGAGGAAATCTCAAGGTACACTTCCTGAGACATCGAGAGCAAAACCCAGAGCTGTCATTCTCTCTGTTGCCTCCCTCATTGTTTGTGCCTGGAGTAGGGGGAGCAATTGGAGGATCAACACAAACCCAGCAGGTTAATTCTTCTAACAGCAGTGCTCTGGAGAGGCAACAGAAACGCAGAGCAGAAGATGATCTAAGTAGTGTGAGTCTCGAGGCTTCTGCAGCAACAGCACTGCAACAGTCCCCTCCCTCATCTCTACCCCTGCCACCCAGTATCGATTTGGCTTTGTTGACCACTGCTCGCTCCCTCTTGCAACTCAATTGCGTTGCTGCTGCAGCTGCAGCTGCTGCAGCTGGTACCTCCATCTCCTCTAGCTCCTCAAACACACCTTCCTTGCCCTCATCTTCCCTTCTTTCTTCTACCCCCTCCTCAATTTCTACATTTCCTGGACTGTTTAAAGGAGCAAAGCAACAACGCTTTGATGAAAATACTCCTCCAGTCCCTAACTTGCTCCCTCATTCTGCTTACTCCCAACTAACCCACTTACCCAAAATCCTTTTCCCAGCTGCCTCTTCCCACCACCATCCTGCTTTTGGGCTCCTTAGATCTCCAGCTTCAACAGCATCCAACCCATCATCCAGCCAGCAACAAATTACTTTCTCCTCTGCAAGTTACTCCAAAGATTCACTCTCATCTGCCTCTTCTCTTTCTGGTTCTACCCCGACCTCAGACACCTCAAAGCTGCAGAAACTAGTGGAAAAGTTAGAGAAGGAACCCCAAACCCATTGCAACTGGCTCCCCTACTCTGGAGGAAACACTTCAAGCAGTTGCAGCGCAGTTGGACCACTGAGAACTGCCAGTACATCCACTACTTATGTGGTAACTTCACCCCCATTCTCCACCACAAATTCTACGCCATCCTCTTTCAGCAGGGAGATGATGGCAGCCCTTGGGATGAGTTCTAAAGGAGAGAATGATTTTGTGGGGACTGTGATGCCTAATCTAAACTTCATGACATCTGAGGGGTCACTTGCCACCAATCAGTGCAGTGTGTGCCTTCGGGTGCTTAGTTGTCCCCGAGCACTACGTCTCCATCAGGCCACCCACCTAGGAGAACGTCCCTTCTCCTGTAAATTGTGTGGTCGCTCCTTCTCGACCAAAGGTAGCCTGCGGGCACATCTGGCAACCCACCGTGCACGCCCACCAAACAGTCGTACCCAGAATTCCTGCCCTCTATGTCAGAGGAAGTTCACCAACGCTGTGGTGCTGCAGCATCACATTCGGATGCACTTGGGAGGACAACTTCCAGCAAGTGGCATTGAAGATCATGAGGCCTCGTCAGAGCTACCTAAATCTGACAACCTTGGTTCTGTTTCAGCTACAGTGCAGAGTGCCGGAAATGCCCAGGAGTCTAGTTCGTCTCTGAGTGCCCCAGATCCCCTCGCACCCTCTGACCTAAACCCTGACCAATTTCTAATCTCCACTCTTCAATCAACATCATCAGACAGTGCTGATCCTCCTCTCCTCTGTTCTAGTATGTCCCCTCTTGGAGTCTCTGTCACCTCTCCTAGCTCTCCTCCACCTCTCCCATCTTCAGGCCAAAAGGGATCTCCTGATAATGATGAACAGCTGGTTGAACATCATGCTAAAACTGCTACCACAGTGGATAAAAGCTCAGTTCCCATTGCCCCTTGTGTGGCAAACAATAGCCAGGGTGCCCATGCAGTTCATGACAGAGGAACACATCTGGACATCATCTCTTGTGAATCAGACCTGGAAAATTTGCCTGTCCACAGCTCATCAGCATTCTCTCACTCTCCAGTGGCCACATCATCCTCTTTGCTGGACTCTGAAAACTATTCTACTCATCCAGGATCCCTGTCAGATTTTGACCAGGATATTTTCAGTAAACCTAAATCTCTTACCCCAGAGCCAAATAAAGGAAGGATAACAGGTGATGTCCCTCAAGACACAACAAAGACAACCTTGGAGGCAGTTTCTGAGATGGACAGCAATTCAACACCAGTGTCATACAAAGTGGAAAAGACAAACGAGGGGGCAGAGAAAAATGCACGAGATTCATCTCACATGCAACCAGTGGATGCAAGGAAGGAAGCCCAGCCCAGTTTAACAGTGCACGTTGACAGGATCAATGTTAAAGATGCTGCAGGTGCTGAAGAGCAGCCAGAATCGATGGCATCTACATCTTTGGCTCCTTCTCTTTCTCTGTCTCGTCCAGACAAAAAAACCTACTGTTGTTCTGAATGTGGCAAAGAGTATGCCAGCCGCAGTGGTTTGAAGGTAAGGCAGCTAACTGAAATCCTTTACATAATCCACAAAGATACTTAAAATAATTTCTGTTAGGTGTGAGGTTTTCTATTTGAGCAACAGTGTTCTGAGGTAGTATCAGCTTAACACTGTCTGTATAATCGAACGGTTCCCGATCCCAGTCCTGAAGACCACAGTGCTCTATATATCTAAAGACCACAATCTGTTTGGACATCAATCAAATAATTGGTGGTATCACATCAAACGCAATCTTTCAGGTAGTGAGTTTCACCTTCTCTTTATTTCTCTGGTCCTGCAGGCAGCATGAACTTACTCAACCGATCTCAGTTGGCATTGGCATGGCAACTACTAGGATGACTGATTGCATGTGTCCCTACAACTAGAGCAGTAATGGGAACTCAAGTTCTGGAGGGATTCCTGCTCACTTTATCTGTTTAAAACCATCTGATTCAACTCAGTCCTTAATGACCAGGTTTATGTTCAATGTCAAACTGACTAATTTACGTCCTTCTTCATTACTTGTACTGCTGCATTTCCAGAAACTTAAACTCAGTTGCAGACACCCAGCAGAACTCTGTGTGGAGCTAGCAGCAGTGTGATACTGCTCATAAAACTTCAGCCCCTGAATGAGGTGGCAAGTTCTGCTTTAGATTTTCCTAAATGGAAACTTGTCTTTTCTTGGAAACCAAAAGCAGTTGACGTCCCGCAATGAAACTTTTTGGCACTTTGCAGAACTGGGATTTGGGAACCTTTGATACAGTAGTAATCCATTAGAATGTTAAAAGAAAACTTGCTCAGGAGTGTGCATACATTTGCACTCATCTGTGCATGTTCTGAATGTTTGTAAATGTAATGTAAAATTTCTGTCATCTGTAGGGACACATGAAGCATCATGGAGTTGTCCCTCAAGCCCCTGTGAGATCAAGGGTCTCTGAAAGACATCAACCTTCACAAAATCTTCCCATCATTTCTTCCACACCTCCGGCCACCAGAGCATCAGTCAGTTTCTTGAACCAGTTTCCAGCCCACCACAGTGTCAGTCAAGGAAACCCGAGAGGGAGGTCTCCAGATCGTTCTATTAGTAATAAAGGAAAGGGGACTGAGGCCTCCTTATCAGATGAAAGCGAGCAGAATAAAGGATGAAGAACCGTGCGAGTGTTGGCTGCATGAAGAAATGGAATCGTGTATTGAAGTAACATATGTAGCATTTATACTGTATAACCTTTGCACTTGCTTGTTTACTGTTTTGCTAGTGAGTGAATTAGTCTAGTTTGTGTAGTACCAGGTCTCTG
>JBBJLS010000011.1:6040695-6056582 GCA_037577275.1 Bryconaethiops microstoma
ACTGATAAACCTGCACTATTCTCTCCACCTTCTTTACACACTGATAAACCTGCTCTATTCTCTCCACCTTCTTTACATATGTGCACTTACAGTGCACTTCTTTTATTGATTCACTATGTATTTTTTAATTTATTTTATTTCTTCTATTCTCTTGCTTTATTTTATTGTTATTCTAGTTTATTTTATTTTTATTCTATTCCTGTAAAGAACAATGAAAGACCTTTGTGTGTGATAATGTGCTATACAAATAAACTTGACTTGACTTGATCATAAATGTTTAAAAATGTTCTAAATTCTGTTGTTTATTTCGGGGTAAAACATTTTGTGTGCTCTCAGGCGTTTGGGGGCCGCTGTACTGTGTATTAATGGTCAGTGTTGGTCTGGTTCTAGGTAATGACGTGTTCCTGGTGGCGGTGCATGAGCTGGGCCACGCGCTGGGCATGGAGCACTCAAACGACCCCTCCGCCATCATGGCCCCGTTCTACCAGTGGATGGACACTGAGAACTTTGAGCTTCCTGAAGACGATCGCCGTGGAATTCAGCAGCTCTACGGTAAAGAAAACACTAGATTTACTGTATCAACAGGTTTAAATATAACCGAAACTCTGATTTCAGTAAATATAACCGGTGTAAAACAGTCTAGAACTGGTGTTTACCCTCAGAACCCAGACTGTATCAGTAAACACTGATTTCAGTAAATATAACCAGTGTAAAACAGTCTAGAACCGGTGTTTACTCTTAGAACTCCGAGTGTATCAGTAAACTGATTTCAGTAAATATTAACAATGTAAAACAGTCTAGAACCGGTGTTTACCCTCAGAACTCATTTGTTCTCCCTCTGTACCCTTTAGGGCCGAATCCTCGGAACAATCCTCAGCCCCCCTTCAACCCCGGCACCCCCCGCCCCACACACGCCCCTCGCAAGCCGGGAGTACCGAGCTTTGCCCCCGATATCTGTGAGGGTCACTTCGACACCATCGCTGTTCTCAGAGGAGAACTCTTCATTTTCAAGGTAATTCAATATTGCGATTACAGTTTTATATGAAAGTTTGAGCCCCGTTTAAGTCTTTATAAGTGAAAATCTACAGCCCCTGCAGGGAACACAGTTCTGCACAATAACTGCATAACAAAAAAGTGGTTGTTTAAATTTTTCCCAATATATTCAATAGAATTTGTGCTACAACTGCAGAAAAATGTGATGATGTGTTCGCTGTCCAGGATGTATTCTTATTTTCACTTAGAAAGTCAGAAAAAAACGTGTGACTTTCACTCACGAGTGTGCAGACAGCAAAGCTCGTGTGTTCATTTTCGTCCTTTAAACTTGTTTGATCTCGGTGAAATCGCAGGATAAGTGGTTCTGGCGGGTTCGGAATAAGCGGGTGATGGAAAACTACCCCATGCCGATCGGACATTTCTGGAGAGGTTTACCACCGTCGGTGAACGCCGCCTACGAGAGAGAGGACGGAAAATTCGTCTTCTTCAAAGGTAAAACTTTGTTTTTGTTTATAAGACCTAGGGGGAATATGTATATATATATATATATAGTAGTATATATGTTACTATTTATGTATATAGTAAAGTTGACAAGCTAAATAGTAGTTAAACGGGAATTCCACCTTTTTTTTGTTTGTTTCTGCTTTATTCATACATTAAAATATAAATAATATCATTTAGAGTATTGGATCATTGTAGATAAACTTACCGATTTCTGTACAGTGGTGGTGACAGGAACCATGGGTCATAGTGTTCACTACATAAATACAATCGCTGGTTTACCTTCCAAGACTTTTAATGCTGAAATAGCAGTAAATCTAAAAAAAACGAGTTCATGCCCTGCACACACCTCTCTAGCATAAACGGACTGAAGAAAACGAGAAACTGGCAGAAAACGGCCTCAGGCATCAGGCAGTGTGTTTGCAACTATTCCATATTCTGTGCGATTCCACTTTCTGTGGAATAGATTTTAGACCCAGGGAACACAGTGTAAAAGAAGTAAAATATTCCTGTGATGCTAAAATTTAATTTTATATTAAATGGGTGTATGTGTGGTCCATTGATTGACAGCTCTCAGTCCACTGAAGTAGAACCAAAGTGATGCAGGGAGATGTTCTACAGATGAACATGTTTAGGTCAGAAGTGCCCAGAAGAGAATTTGAATAAATATTTTTATGTTTTGTGGACTCTGGAAAGTTGTTGCAGGAAGTTTTGTACTTGTATCTCATGTGCCCTCGAGGGCAGATTAACCTACGCAGAAAGAAAACGCAGATTCAGGCTCTCTGGTGCTTTAAAATCTTCAGACATCTGGTTCCCATCAACCCCACTCAGTAGATTCCAGCCCACTCTGAAAGACTCAGTTACGTCTGAATTGTTTAACTGTGCAGAAACAGTCCAGGAACTGTAAATGTCATCTGTGTTGCTGCAGTAATAAAGCCGTGATTCTATCTGTCAGGGGATCGGCACTGGGTGTTCAGCGAGTCGGTTCTAGAGTCGGGGTACCCGAAGACCCTGAAGGACATGGGCACCGGCCTCCCTAAGGACAGAATCGACGCCGCCCTTCTCTACACTCCTACAGGCAACACGTTCTTCTTCAGGGGAAACAAGTAGGTACACTGTGTTTTAGGAAAGTGTCGCATATTGGGAAAGTGTCGCATATTGGGAAAGTGTCACATGTTGGGAAAGTGTCGCGTGTTGGGAAAGTGTCGCGTGTTTGGAAAGTGTCGCGTGTTGGGAAAGTGTCACGTGTTGGGAAAGTCTCGTGTTGGGAAAGTGTCGCGTGTTGGGAAAGTGTCGCGTGTCGGGAAAGTGTCGCCTGTTGGGAAAGTGTCACGTGTTGAGAAAGTGTCACGTGTTGAGAAAGTGTCGCGTGTTCGGATAGTGTCACGTGTTGAGAAAGTGTCGCGTGTTGGGAAAGTGTCGCGTGTTGGGAAAGTGTGTAGGGCAAGTGTCGTGTTGGGAAAGTGTCGCGTGTTGGGAAAGTGTGTTGGAAAAGTGTCGCGTGTTGGGAAAGTGTCGTGTTGGGAAAGTGCCACGTGTTGAGAAAGTCTCGCGTGTTGGGAAAGTGTCGCGTGTTGGGAAAGTGTCGCGTGTTGGGAAAGTGTCGCGTGTCGGGAAAGTGTCATCTGTTGGAAAAGTGTCGCATGTTGACAAAGTGTCACGTGTTGAGAAAGTGTCGCGTGTTGGGAAAGTGTCGCTTGTTGGGAAAGTGTCGCGTGTTGGGAAAGTCTTGCGTGTTGGGAAAGTGTTGAGTGTTGGGAAAGTGTCGCGTGTTGGGAAAGTCTCGCGTGTTGGGAAAGTCTCGCGTGTTGGGAAAGTCTCGCGTGTTGGGAAAGTCTCGCGTGTTGGGAAAGTGTCGTGTTTGGCAGAGTTCACTGATGTCGTCTGTTCTCCAGATATTATCGCTATAATGAAGACTCGCAGTCGGTGGACCCAGGCTACCCCAAACCCATCGGGACATGGCAGGGTGTCCCCGACAACATCAAAGCAGCTTTCATGAGCCGAGACCAAAGTAAGGATGTTTTTCACCTCTTAATAACTGAAAAGATAAAATAAGATAAACCTTTAGTAGTCCCACAGTGGGAAATTTACATTGTGACGGCAGAAAGTGGACAGAACAAAGGAAGAGCAGCAAAAATTAAAAAAATAGATTAAAACCTATACCAACAGTACAGTTTAAAAAGTACCCTATACAATTAGTCTAGAAATATAAATATAAGGTCCATTTTAAAAGTGGACAGTAGTATTTAAAGGAAATTTACAGTCATTTGCAAGTCTTTCTGTCTCCAGGTTTATTCAAGAACTCATCCTCATGCACAAAACATTTATTTTATGAATTTAACATACCACTGAATACATTTTTATCTGAAAGATGTACTGTGGTGGTTAGTGTAGTGGATAACACAGCAGAGTGGGGTTAAACACATCTTACCGCACGTCCTTGGGCAAGAATCCCAACATTATATTTGCCTACAAATTTAATGCAGTGTAAGTCACTTTGTAAGTCACTTTGAGAAAAGTGTGTGCCAAAGGTAAATCTGACCACAAACAACAGAATTAAATCCATTAATGAGTTCTAATGTAAACGTTTACAGTATTGTGCATCTCGTAAAGACATCATCTCCGACTCTTCCAGGTCATACGTACTTCTACAAAAGCAACAAGTACTGGAAGTTTGACAACCAGCAGCTGCGAGTGGAGCCTGGTTACCCCAAGTCGGCTCTGAGGGACTGGATCGGCTGCCCAGACGACGACCCCAAGACCGGCGGAGGCGGAGGCGGAGGCGGAGGCGGAGGTGGAGGCGGAAGAGGCGGCGGTGGAAACAACGATGGCAACGATGGTAACGGTGGCACTGATGCCAATGATGGCACCGAAGACACCGGCCGAGAGGAAGAGAAGCACGACGAGGAGGACAAGGTGGAGGAGACGGAAGTGATCATCATCAAGGTGGACAAAGCGGACGACGGCGGGAGCAGGGCGGCGGCGGTGGTAGTGCCGCTCATCCTGCTGCTGTGTGTGATCTGCACTCTGGGGGCGCTGCTTTTCTTCCGCATGTACGGAACCCCCCGCCGCCTGCTCTACTGCCAGCGCTCCCTACTGGACAAGGTTTAGAGAGGAGGAGTGTGAAGAAGAGGGGGACCGAAGAGGAGAGGAGGATGAAGAAGAGTGGAAGTTCAGAACAGCTGCATTCAGACATGTAAGGACAACAGCGTCGACGCCCTGGCCTTGAGTTCTCTAAAAGCTTAAATAAAGGGATTTGGGGCATTTTTTCCCAACTGAGACCAAAGATACTTCACCATTAGACATTAGAGTTCTCTGTGCTTTGTTTTTATCTTCTGGGAAATGGGTTTATGAATCCTTGTGGGTTTTTAAACTGAGGGAAAGTTCACATGCTTACTCTGCAACTAACTACACGCCTTAAGTAATGACTAGACTGTCTTTAAAACAAATGTATTAAACGATTTAAAATGTTTTGCATATATATCTGTGTGTGTGTGTGTGTGTGTGTGTGTGTGTGTTTTTGTGTTTACAAATAGGGTTCTTTGTGTGATGCCTTTCAATAGATGATCCTTTAGATGAGTTTAAATAGCCCTTTTAAAGTAAGACCTTTGAGCCTCCCCATAATGTGATGGTTCTGGTTTAGAACCTTTGGTATAGAACCTGGATCAGGTGATTTACATTACGTGAAGGTTCTGTAAAGCTTTAAAAGGGATTTAACACTCTCCACGCTTGGCTCCATCATCTCTGTTTGAGTGAAGTTCTGGAGGGAACTGAAAGTGATTCTGTAACACCATTTTTCAAAGAACCCTTCTAAAGCAGGAATGACTAATCAGCATCATGTGCTTTAATACGAAACACTTAAATAACTTTCCAACCCAAAATAGCAGATGTAGGGAGTTTATATGTAGCGTATTCTAAATGTTAAGCCTTTCAGTTGTGTAGCAAATGTTTGAGTTATATTTTGCAGCAACATAGTTTAATAATGTTTATAAAGGACACAAGTTCTACCGTCATGGAACATGATCTGTCTTAGAGCACAGTTCATTCTCATTCTGATTTCATCAGTTTTACTTTAGAAAGGGCTTTTCCATCTAGAATTAGACAAATATTCCAAACACTGTAACGCATTGTGTATCATTTTTTTATTTGTTTGCGACTGATCTGTAGACATCTAGAAACAAAATGAGTTAATCAACAAAATGAGAATCGTTAGACGTAGCAGTTAAAAAAGTCATAATATGATGTGGTGTCTCAATTCTCTACATTTTTTGAACACAGCGAAACTAAAAAGTGCCTAAAAACGTGTCTTATTTGAATGTTTCTATCTTTGGGTTATTAAAGTGTTCAGCATTATAAAAGTGCTATAACTGCTAATGAGGAAGATGCTTTTCTTTTGGGCTGAGGCGGAAACAATGTTTTCGTTGTGGGCTCGCTTGCTTGTTTTTTTTTTGATTATATAGTCAGTAATATAGTCTGTATTAAAATGATTGCTGTTGTGAATTGGATTGGGAGGCAGTACAATATGTATTAGTACACACCCGTTTAAAAATAGAAAATAAGAGTGAACCAGTATGTATTGGTACACTATTATTAATCAGTGTGTCTCTGATGTCCTGGATGTGCTGTTCATGCCTGTTACAGTAATCTACGATTGTTTGTTAGATACAGTCCCAGTTGTAGGAAGCAAAATGACAAATCTCTGGGTTTTTTACTTCATCTTTTAAGACGGGAAAGGCCATTTCTTTGTTCCCCCACAGTTTCTTGCGTCTCCTCTCCTTTGGATCCTCCTGTTCTCCTTCTAGTGACGCCAGCTTATCGCTGTTTGTTTGAATTTTTACTGTCTTTACGTAGCTGTGGTTTGTCTGTTTCAGTTTTAAATTCTAGCTCTTATTTGCTGACTCAGTGATGTTCAGATGCTGTTTGTCAGGGAACATTCCAGAAACCTCACGGCCGGTTTAACGGCAACATCTCCCCCATCAGTAATCAGTAATCCAGAGATGGAACTCCCCTGGCCCATTGGAAACCTTTCTTCACCCACACTTTAACCCACTATGACCTTTCAAAGTCTGCATTAAAAGGTGTTTGTTTATTCTGTGCCTTTCATTAATATCCCCCTAATATTGTACTGTAACTAAGGCTATTATAGAGTTATGATGATGTCATTATTATTATTATTATGACTATTGCTATTATCGTTATTGTTGTTCTCCGGGAAAAGAATGTGTTTTGTTTTTAGCGTAAATTGTCATTAAGGTGTCCTGCTGGACAGGCAACAGATATGTGACGCGACCTTGGTCCCGGGGTGCGGGGGGGGGGGGGTTGTACTAAAGACTTGAAATAAATTGAGGATGTGAAAATGAATGAATTCTCTGCTCATGTTTACAGTCTTCATTCTTGATGTGGTGCTTTATTTTTTATTTTATTTTTTAAACTTTTTTTATTCAATGGGATTCAGTTGAATGAAACAATGGTAATATTTTAATGATAATAATGATCATTATCTAACACAAACAAATGACAATGTATCTGTCCATTGTGCTGTTTTTTTATGATTCTTAAATAAATAAATTTTTTTATACATTTTATTTGCTCCGCATGTTCTTTAGCAGGCTGTTGCTGGACATTTAGAGAAAGTTAAATGCTGGAAATATTGTACCTGAAATGCTTTTGTTTTTTTACAGCAGCAAAAATGTAGGAACCCTAGTGTAACTGCTTTTTTGTTTGTTTTTTTCTGACTTTTTATGGCAATTAAAAATCTAAAAAAAAACTGTCTGACCGTAAGAATTATTATAAGCAACAAAAACATCTTTTTTTAAAAAAAAATTTTTTTACGATTTTGTTTGCAAAGGTACAATCATTAAACCAAACTTTAGTCTGCATCTCTTTTGCAGCAGGAACCAAAATATCACTGAAGGCCAGTTGCACCTGTGGCTTAGGACATAGTTCGACTTGCTGAGCACCTGGATGCAGTTTGAATGGTTGTTGTTTATTACTAACAAAACATCCGAATATTTGTCTTGATAGATCAACATTAAAATGTGTTTTTATTATGTTTAAATGCTATTTTTTTAATGTGGCAGCAGTAGACAATTTTGTTAGATTGTGGACAGATGTGACCTGTTGTCTTAGCAGTGTGTTCTCATTCGTCCTCTTTGGCCCCTCATTACTCGCTAGCAGCTCAACAAAGTTATAACATTTCCCACATTTTGTAACATTTTATATCTCTGAGAGGCAGCTTACACTGATGACATCAGATAGTTATGCTGCCTCTCCTGGCTCTTCTACTCTGGAAGAATGTGAAGGATTCGAGGGGAGGACAGGAACTGGAGGACCGAAGAGAACGAGCCGTATCTGGGGAAACAGGACAGCTGATCCATTTGGTATCATCGCATTTCTAAGCTCTCCAGTATCAGGACAGCCAGCAGGAAGGCTTTGCAGAAATCAGTGTCCGGGTCTTAGGAAGAAGTGATAACTTCTTTGGTTTCTGGACGCAGTCTGTCTGGCCCTGAATGTCCACAAACTGCAGCCTGCCAATCAGATCATCCATCTGTCCTCTCCAAAGAACTTGTACGCCCTTAAAAAGTGTTTCAGGAGTTATTTAGTGCTTAGGAAAATGTCCTTCAATGGCTCTTTAATGTCTTACAACAACCATGACAGCTTAAATGGTTAAATATTTCTGTTGTAAAACCTTTAGCATATGGGTCTTTTCCATGGTTTCCATCTACATTTCTAAAGAAGGAACGTCACAGCAAATCTGAACAACTTCACAAACATCTTAACAAGTAGAAACATCTTAACGATTAAAAAATCAGTGGATTTCTATTTTACTGGGAACCCTTGACCCAGCTTCATATCTTTTAATAGAACAAACTAAAAGAGACTAATGACTCTAAAGACTTTTTTTCTACTGCCTCAAAACAAGTTTATATCTCCAAAGTAATTTCTCACTAGTTTCTCACTGGCACTCAGTATCTTAGAAACTGGGTCGGAAAAAGCAGACCGAGTCCAAAGATTAAGTGAAACCAGGAATGATGATGACGCTTAATGCTTTGGTTCTGAGCAGGGAACTGTGTCTCCAGTAACAAACGTTCATCCTACCCTTGCAATCGATTACCATCAGGCTCGGCTTGCAGCGCATTACACCAGACGACAGGAATGTATATGACCTACATTAAAGCCACACTAAGAACAACAGTGACTTCGAGGGAAATGACTAGGAATAATCTTCCCAAAAGCTCTGGTTGTAAATCAGGCACGTCAGAGCCCATCGGGTGGTGTGTTGTTGAGTATCTTTGTGAGATGAATAGTGTTTTGGCTGAGGAGACAGTCACGAGGTTGTGGGGGGGAGGCGGGGGCATCAGGAGGCTAAGTGATGAAGTGGAATTCCAAAAAAACAACATCTGGTCTTCCTGCTGCCTCTACACCAGCAGACCCAGAGCAGGGGGTTCAGACGGAAATAAACACGGTGGATCTGCCTGAAGATCTACCTCCATGTTTCTTATGTATGGATTATGGATTCCACACTTGTGCATAATCCAAGAAATCATTTTATCTGTAGGTGGAACTAGTTCTTCTGTTTTTGCAACACAAATCTGCACTGTTTACGATGGCCAGCGGTTCATGGTGGAACAATGCAACTCAGGACAAAACTCAGTGACTACAAAATGACCACCATCCGCATGATTCGATGGAAAATACGTCTGACACAAACACTTTCTGAAAATACAATAAAACCTAAAGTCTAATGTGGTCACAATGTTTTCACTGTTTTCAATTCTATTTGGTAACAAATTTTGAAGCTGGCGTGCAGCACATTTAAAAAAAGATGGGACTTTCTGGAAGCCCTTAGACGGTGCTGCATTAGAACCATCCTGCTACTGTGATGGACAGAGCCACACGGGCTCGGGAGGACTTTGGGAAATCAGAGCTGCTGAACACAATCAGCCACTGTATTAAGAAACACTGCCTGAAACGGTGCAAACAGGAAGCCAAACATCAGTTTTGTGCAGAAATGCCAGTGAGTTCTTAGGGCCCGGAACGACAATGGAAATGTGTTCTGGGGTCAGGTGAGTCCACGTTTTAGAAATGGGGTTTGTATTTTGATGTAAACAGAGTAGGTTCAGTGATAATTTGCCTTAATTTGGAAAAGGGTCACAGTTTGACCAGTGATGAAACTACAAACAAGGCAAACCCAGTCCAGACTGGTCTCATCGTGGTTCCCAACTGGTGGAATGAGCTGCCAAATGCAAACCGAGCAGGGGAATCCCATCTCATCTTGAAAAAAAGACTCATCTGTGGTGGTCTAGTAGTTCGAGAGTTGGCTGGCTGCCTGCCTGCTGCTTCACTCGGTGAATGGGTTAAATGGGTTAAATGGAGAGAAAGAATTTTACACTGTTCACACTGTGCTGTGCTGTGTTCACATGTGACTATAAGCGGTCACTTTATCCAGAGAACAGGCTCACATCTTCTTGAATTACTCCCTATTTAAAGATCTAGCACTTGGAACCCTCTATGGGTTCTCCTGCTATCCAGAAACTCTTTTAAATTGTAAGATGCTTTGGATAAAAACATCTACCAAGTGAATGTAATGTAAAATAAATTAATGTAGAACGAGTTACACCCATCAACTGGTCACACGCTGCACAACAAAGTTCCGTCCCAGCCACAGCGATAAAAGAGCTGTCACATTTAAATCATTAAATATTGAGGTGTACCTTTAATTATCCAACCTACTTCATCCCCAGGTTAACATCTCTGAGACGTACTGGAGCAACATCCGAAGCTTCACCATGGCTGAATAAATCTGAACGTATGGGAAGAACAGGAACGTTACTGGAAGACAGACGTGAATGCGGCTGATTGTAAAAAAAATAGCTACGACCATAAAACGCAACCAGATGAAGAACTGCTAAATGAACATCACTGGTTGGTGCTAACAGATGGTTTTTAACTGGTTTAAACTTTATTATATCTGTAAATAGATATTTTCCGGCCTTGTTCCTCTTGTTTTTCCTGTTCTCTGATTTACTCAGCCATAATGAAGCTTCAAGTGTCGCTCTAGGACGTTTCAGAGATGTTTATGCGGACTTAAAGTAAGTTGAATAATTAAAGGTACACATCACCATTTAATCATTTCCATGTGACTGTTAGCTAGAGAGACTTTTAATAGCTGTGGTTGGGAAGGAACTGTGTTTGGTCTGTGAGCCCTTAAAGCTTCAAATGTCTTTTAATGTTTTTAAACTGGAACTGACAGGACAAGAGAACGTAGCGCCAAGCTAAAATCATGCTAGCTTGCCACTAGCATGACACAGCAGAAATTAATACCAGTTTAAAAGAACAAAAACTTGTAATGGCATGAACTTGTACCTGGGTAAATCAAATCAAAAAGTTCATGAATTCACTGAAGTAATTTTGTGTGTGTAGGATATAAACAGAATCAACTTAAACAGAAAAACTAAAGTTAGAATCTCTCAGGTGCTGGTTTCTGTTGGCAGAAGGATTACAGACATTTAAAAACATTTTTACCTTTTTCTTTACTTCCACATTTCAATCATGTTTTGGGATTATTAGCTGTTTACATAGACATTCATATTTTTGTATTTCCGTATTTTCTTTGTTTCCACTGGGCTGTAAGTGATGATAGCATGCTAACAAAACAGCACAGCAGCTCTGAACTTCACTGAACATGGAGAAGAAGTTTAAATCTTTACTGAAACAGAAATATACAATAACAGTATCTCACCTGTTACAAGTAGTTATTACCTTCAGATGTCCATGCACATAGCATCACTGTTAGCTTGGTGCTAACACACACAGCAAATCCCATAAAGGCGCTAACAGAATTAGCATCATTGCAGTGGTGTAAAGAAGTTACATGCAGGTTTTTAATGAAACAAATTAAATATTTCTGAATCAAACTTAGCTGTGACATGCTGACAGTCTGACTGTAAAGAAAATGTAAAAAGTCTCAAATTGGTGCAAGTGTGTGATGCTGCCCTCTAGACTGCTGTAAAGTTGGAAAACCCAATTTGGGAACTTCCAACATCCCAAAAATGTTTGTTTACATGATGAGCTCTTACAAGGAAGGCATAAACGAAGTGATTTAATTTGGTCTTTATGTTGGTTTGAATCACAGCTTGGCCTAAATCAGCCACTTCACAGCGTTTCACTCTTTTGTGGTGCGGCTGTTCTTGGGTCAGACTCTGGTGATTAACAGCAAGAGAAATAAGAAAAATCGAAGCATATTTTGAAGCCTTTTTTCTTTGGGAGGGAGGCTTTAGCCCTAAAATGGTCTGAGTTGGAGGAGGGGTACAAGTCATCTGGAACCTCCGCTGCTCAAGAGAAGAGGACGACCTGCATCAAGACTCTTCTCAGTCTCGGCCCCCCAGTGGTGGAACAAACTCCCTCTTCAGATCAGATCTGGAGCCCTTCACTGTCTTCAAGACCCACCTCTTCAAGACCCTCATCTTCAAGACCCACCTCTTCAAGACCCTCATCTCCAAGACCCCCATCTTCAAGACCCACCTCTTCAAGACCCTCATCTTCAAGACCCCCATCTTCAAGACCCGCCTCTTCAAGACCCCCCTCTTCAAGACCCCCCTCTTCAAGACCCCCCTCTTCAAGGAGCACCTTGGGGACTAGCTAGGCCTCTTGTTGTTAAGGTGTGTATCTTAGCCTGCAGTAACTTGGTTTAGTAGCGGATGTAGATTTTAGTGTAGCTTTACAGGTATGAGGAACAGATCTGGATGACCTGAGCACTGATGTTCGTCGCTCTGGATTAGAGCGTCTGTTAAACGCCATAAACATAAATGTAAGTCAGGGCCCCCAGGTCTCCGGACACACTGCACCGCACCCCCCGACCCATACCCCCCCCATACCCCCCGTCCAGCAGCCGTTCGAGCCTGTTCGTGTTTCACTGGCAGTAAAACAGCTCCCCCTAAAAGAATGCCTTCAAAAGTTCCACTTCCATTCAAAATACATCAATAAAAGAGGGGGGATGTGGTCTTCTAACATGAAAATCTCCCTGCAGAGAGCTGCACACACACACACACACACACCCACACACACACACACACACACACACACACGTATACAGTACCGGTGAAAAAGTTTTTGCACTTTCTTACCTTTGCATGTCACTTAATATTTACTAAAAAAAATCTTATCAAGTAAATTTACAGTATTTTCACCATCTGAGTTCCTTTATTATCTAGAAAATGTCCTATTTTTTAATCACTCCTCACTACTGACCCTCCTAATAGAATGATAATGATAATCAGAATGTGGATCTCCAGACTCTTACTGAACTATCTTTGCAGTGCGTTTACTGTGAATGCGGCTCAGGCATGACTAGACATTGTGAGGTTGAAACTAGCTGCCGTGAGAGAGATGATAAACCAGACAGGAAAAGACTTCCCAGCAGGAGCTGCTGATTCAGGCCCTTCCCCCACTTTCCCAGCGCCATGCCCCAGTAAACCCCCGCCTCAAACTGGGACCCACTCGTACGGTGGAAGGCCACATCAGAGGCAGGAGGCGCCGAGCTCAGAGTTTCTTCTCCTCTTTTTTCCAGCTGAAACCCCTCCTCCCAAATCAGAGCGCACCAGGCCACATCTTGTTTTCATGAAGGAGCCATGTCATCACAACCATCCCGTCAGTTACAGCAAACCCAGCAGGGACGGAGGAAAAGAGGAGTAAACACCCCACCGACGCAGCAGAGCACTTCCACAATCACCTGAAACTCAAAACCAGCCCTCAGCCTGACTGGCAGCAGGAACTCTGAGGGTGTGAAGGACTGGGGGAGTGAAAAAGTGCTGCAGGAGGAAAAAAGAGAAGAATGTGGGGGACGCCACATCACAGCTGTGCTTTGAAACGGGAGCCGGGGTCTTGGTGGTCTGCTGGAGGGCTCAGGGCGAGCCGGGCGGCGCCCCAGCCTTTATTCTGCTCACTCATCAGGACAGGCGGCGGAAAGCCCGAGGAAGTGGCGAGGGGGGCGGGGCCAAACATTCAGTACGCGCTGCTCTATTGTACTGGATACTTCCTGTGCTGGACCCCTGGAACTCCCAGCAGAAACAATTTGGCATTCAGAAAGTGCTGAAACTGCTGAAACGTTAGAAACACATCTGACATTCATCAGAAAGAAAATCTTCTTTTTTAACAGAACTAATCCAGAAACTCTTGCTAGGTTTGGTAGTTCTAGATTAAACAGCCACCCGTGTGTGTGCGAGTCCAGAGGTTTTGTTTGAAGCCAGTCACTTCCGAAAGGCCAGGAGTGTCTTCTCTTCTATCGATGACACGCAGATCATAGAGCTGGTTTGGAATTCGCTCGCTCACATTTGGTTGATTCCACTGTCCACACCCTGATCATGCTGCTGGTTAATTTATGCGGGAGCTGGCCTGGAGGACCAATGGGAGAGTTGGCTCGGCTCCATTTACCTACGTACCACACTGGAAAAAATATTGTCTCGAGAATTAAATGTTCGTTTCCACCCAGATATGGTGGTGCAATCCTGAGAAGGTCCAGGGTTTGATTCCTAGTCAATGCATGCAGGGCCTTTTCTGTGTGGGTTTCTACTGGGAGCTCTGGTTTCCTGCACGCCCCGTGAACTGGAGATGTTGGAGTGTTCGTCTGGCGACCCGGTTAGGAACAGTGGTTCAGATGACGGCTGGATGGGTGTTTACAACTTTGAAACATTATTTGGAAGGACATTACAACACTAGTACTTCACACAGAAAAAGTACAAACATAGTAAATAAAAATGAGAGACAAGCATTTCATTCCTAGAAATCTCAAAGTCTAGAAGGCCCCGAGGGGGGAGTCCTGATTGTAAACA
The DNA here is from genome assembly GCA_037577275.1 of Bryconaethiops microstoma. NCBI lineage: Eukaryota > Metazoa > Chordata > Actinopteri > Characiformes > Alestidae > Bryconaethiops > Bryconaethiops microstoma. The sequence goes on from JBBJLS010000011.1 coordinate 6,055,020, forward strand.
CATTTTTAAACCTAACGTCTTTTTATCTAGACCACTTGAGAACAATCCAAGAGGGCCTGAAAAAGACCCAGAATCTCTCTGACCTGCGCGTATAAGATCTCAGATGAAAATATTTTACAGTGTCGACAGTGAAAAGGGGCGCCACATGACTGGACCCTGAAGTCTCAGCGTTCCAGGTTCAGGCTGAAATCTAGAACCCTGGTGGTTGAGGCTGGGCGGGCTCCAGGCTGTGTGCAGCGCGAGGTCGTCCTGGTTCAGCCGGCCTGCGGAGGAAGAGTTACATCAGGTCTGAAAAATGCTCAGCTCAGCCACCGCAGCGCTAATTACAGAGCCGCTCTGCTGAGGTCAACAGGAAGGACGTCAAAGCTCCGCTCGGGCTGGAAAAGAGCAAGAACAATAAGGAACACGGCCAGAACCCCAGTGTACACAGAAGAACGAGGACCAGGCAGCCAGAAGTGCAGGGGCTGCTTCAGGACACTTCCTGCGATATTAAAAGACATAAATAACCTGCCAGCTGACACACTAAAACACCGGCAGACCCACCGCCGGCCACACCGCGGGCACACCGCGGGCACGGCTGCTGAACCAGGCCGGACCGGTCTGCAGACACGGCCCTCCGTCACCGCGGGCAAATCCAGCGTTGGGGGAATTCCACCGACTTCTGTTTTTCCGAATATCTGCATGTTATTTAATGTTTGTTTCTGTAATGGGCTGTTGAGTCAAAGTCAAACTCTCTGTAACGTGGTAGTGAGAGGAACCAGGGGATGCAGAGTCTAGAACTCAATTACAGCCACTTTAATGATCAATTATCAATGATAAAAATCGTTAGGATATAAAGAAACGGTGTGACGAGAGGCTCCTTCCTGTTTAAAGTGTTCAATATCCTGAAGCTTTTATTCTAATATAAATATGTATTTCAAGCATTAACATTCTGTGACGTTTCCTTTAGAAACCCTTGAATTACTGGGTTACGGTGTGAATCCCAGTAAACAGAACCGAGCGAGTGAGAGTGTTATAATGTGTCACGCTTTTCTTTTCTTCACTTCTGTCCATCCTGACTCAATCTTTCCCCACATCTCTCCCAACTCCAGCACTGAAAACGACCAAGGACGTCAAATTTATGTTCTTAAATGTTTTATTTGTACATTCAGCACTTACAGAAGTAAACAAAAAAATAAAAATGGGTTTTATTCTAAAAAAAAAATGATAAATGAGTAAAAACAACAAAAAGTGAAGAGGCTAAACATCCATCGCTTTCTCCGCGCGAGGACACGGGCGAAAGGACGGCAGACATCAGAGGACACCGAGACCGAGACCAGGGCAGAAACGTTTCAGATCAGGTTCTCGTCCAGGAGGAACCTTCATCCCTCGGTCTCCTCTGGAGGGAGGGTCTCAGCCGCGGGGGGCGGAGACATTAGTGTAAATCTTTACAGCAGGAGCGCGTTCTCAGATCAGCTCCTCCCATCCAGGAGTCCATCAGTCTGATCCCAGATCAGCACTCTGAGCCTAATAATGACACAAACGGGCCGAGTGCCCCCCCACCCCCGCCCCCACCATGGCATC
>JBBJLS010000011.1:6117552-6129086 GCA_037577275.1 Bryconaethiops microstoma
TATGGGGTGTACGCACGCATACACACACACACACACACACACACACACACACACACACACACACACACACACACATCCAGTCAGACGGAAGCCTACATGTCTTAGCAAGGCTCTTCTAACAGCACACACTCCGACACCTTCACCCTGAACACGACCTGCACTGATTCCACTTAACAGCCTGTGGGGACACCAGGCTGAGAGGAGTGTCAAACACACACACACACACACACACACACACACACACACACCTACACGTGTATTGGGCGTGGGTACACTCCTGCGGTGGCTCTGACAGTGTCGACACGCTGACTCAGTACGTGCCCCTCAGTTAACCAGGTGCCCACGACAGTGCCAGGCCGTCCACCCACCTGCAGGCTCTGCCAACGAGCACCGTGGACCAAACCGCCGGGCTGATGGAGCTCTAATAGCTATTTTGAGCTTCAGGCTTCCTCTGGGTGCTCGTTCCGGACAGTTACATTTTTTAAACTTCCATGAAATGTGGACAGAAAGTCTCCTCAGTAACATTACGTCCAGGCACATGCCGAAGAAAGCCGTTCCCTACCGAGCCTTTTGTGTAATCCAAGACTGGACTCGTTTACGTTATTAATCTTAAAGAGACAGGCGGTCCTATTACACACCGCCGGAAAGTGCGACTCAAAGCGGTTTTGCTGGTGTCATGCCAGTACATTCCTCATTTTCACGCATGTTTTCAAAATAACAAAAGCTTTCATACGTTTCTTCTCCTAGGAGTGGAGCTTTTTAATGGAGGCGCGTTTGGGCTCGTTGTTGGCGTGTTTGTATTTAAATGCGGTGAAATGACCATAAAAAACACATTTAAAGTCGGTGGTGTTTTTTAAATGATGTTTAAGTGGCGCGTTTTAGAAACGCGTGAGTGCACGACGCTCGTTATGAACACAGGTACACCAGTGCACTAATGGTTTCTTGTTTTCGTTTTATTTATTTATATACATTTAATTATAAAGGAGAACCGACCCTTTCACATAATCATATTGTTTAATGAAATATGAAGCGAAGAATAAACCGTGTTACTGAAAGATATTTGGAGTTCATTATCAGAATTATATATTAATTATGGGCTGTTGGACTAATTGACACACACTAGGGTGTTTAAACACACCAGGCTGTTTCATCAGAACATTTTGTAAAACGTGTTCTACTAAAGGTTAAATATAAATACAGATGGTCTGTTTCTGAAATCTGATCTGGTTTCAGGTAAACACACCTTTATAACACCAATCGCACAGCCCCGCCCCCTCCTTTTAAATGGGAGGTGATGAAACGTAATTGCAGGTTAAACACAATACACACTTCTGTGTAATTAAGAGAGTTTGGATGACCTATTTGGCATCCAGTCTGTTTTTTCCGCCTTCAAAACAACAAAATGGATTTGGACACGAACATAAGTGTTAGTTGCACACTGAGCTCTACGCTTTGCATTAGATCATCAAATAGAATCCATGATACCGAAAAATGAGTGGGTTAAAGTTGTGTCCAGGGTTTTTCTCCACCTTTCGCACTGCCACCACTGGGATAGCCTCCAGCACCCCCACGGCCCTGGTTTAAATATAAGTGGTTCATATAATGGAGGGACGGATGGATAGGTGGAATGAGGTAACTTGTAACTCTCAATATGGCATCTGTTTACAGGGAAAGTCCTACCCTGTAGTAAAAAGAACCAATCAACTTGCTGGAAAAGCCACAAGCGGCAAAAGCCCGTCTTTGTTGATGAGACAAGGACAAAAAAACAAACAAACATGTTTTTATGCATCATTTGAGCCAAACACAACAAACTATTTTTGTCATATTTTACCTGTGATTTGAAAAAATGCTTTTTGAAATGTTAATGTGGCTTTTAGTGTGGGATTTATAGGTCTCGGCCCTTTTAAATATGTAAGAGTTTGGCCTTGCATGAGAGCAAATAACTGTCCGGGTGTCTTGCCAAGATGCGCCGCCAAATCGACCGACTCTCCTGTAAAGACTTTGGTTTTACTTTGTCATTTATTCAATGACAGTGGTGTTGATTTTGCATGCTAATGAACTCTGGCTGTCTCGGTGGAGGGGGCGGGGCGGGGGGTGTGGCTTACCGCTCTGCTCTGAGAGCTTGGCAGCACAGTATGAGGAAATCCTTCATGTTGGACTTGTTTAAGCTTGATTTCGCTGAAAGGTTTCATTGCACAGTGATGGTGTCCAGTTTGCACAAATCTGGCCAAAAATGAAATCAGTACTTGGCTTCCAGATGGCTGCAAAGTGGTTTCCTCAGAAGGTCCTGGGTTTGATTCCTAGTTGAGTGTTCTTCTGTGTGCAGTTTGCATGTTCTCCTCTGTTTACATGGGTTTCTACCTGGATCTCCAGGTTCCTCCCATAGTCTAAAGACCTGCATTGGGGACGCTAAATTGCCCCTAGAATCAGTAGGTTGGCCCTGAGATGGACTGGAGACCTGTCCAGGGTGTTTCTTCACCCTGTGAGTCCTAGGACAGGCTCCAGCACCTCCCAACTCTGGTTCTGGATAAGTTTGACTGAATTGTTGCAAGCCATCTAAACTGACCATTTTTCATCTCCTTACTGGTCTTATTAAGCATTTGTGGCCACACAGGACTAGTTTGAAGACCTAATTCCTCTTTTTCCCATAATCTTTGAGTGATGATGGCCTATAGAAAGTTCTTTATATGCTGATACTGTGTCCCAGTGCGAAGGGAAAAATAATATTAACAAATTATATCACGTTTCACCCTCCTCTACTTATCAGAGCTGAACACTGAGCTAGTTCAGAGAACCTTCTTGATACTAAGTGTTAGCACAGTATAGATGAAAATGCGTAAGGCGTGACTAATGTTCTTGCATTGGAAGTTTAGTAAAATATGTTTTGGAAAATATGGTTAGATACGCAAAGGACGTACTGTATCTACTTATTAAAAAAACAAAAAAAACAAAAAGTCTATGGCACTAGAAATAAAATGTTTATTGCATTGTGAAGACACTTTATCGCTTCATAAATAGTTGAGACATAGAATAAGAAACGGTGTTTAACAGTCAGTGGTAGACAAAACATTAAACATTAAACAGACCAAATGACAACAACACAGATTACAGTTGCAGAAAAGACAAACAGAGCAGAATCAGGAGTTAGAAGAAGAGGCACTGAGAGAAAAGATACATTTTTAATCGGGTTTTGAAGAGAGGAAGCAAGTGAGGAAGCATTGTTAAAATTCTGAGGAGGGAATTCCGTAATTTGGGAGCCACAACACAGATCAGCCACCCATTGAAGACAGTCGGAATCTGATGTAAATTTGATTCTAAGAATAAGTCTAGATAAATCCCTCAACATTACCACACACACCTAGGTTTATATATGCAAGACATGATTCCCAGGCCTTGGAAAACTGATCTGACTTTGAGTGTAAGTTACAGGTTAGATACCCCAGAGGCACATAACTAGCTTGTGCCCTTTCTTTGTAGGAACAATGTCTTTTGTCCGATTATAGGATATTCTCCTCTGCCATAAATGTCAAACTATGGGCCCCAAGTGATTGGCCCCATCAGCAGGAGATCTCCGTTGGTCCACAGGCGTCCGTGACTGGGAGTCCAAGAGAGTACAACTGGCTCTGCCTCCCATCACTACATCGTTTAGACGGGCGACTGGTGTCAGTCCGTGTTCTGCTGAGGGAACGAAAATGCTTCACCAAGAACAATGACAGAACTAAGTCCATCTATACAAATCACTGGATGGTTAAAGGGGGGGCACAAAAGTCATGGGTGCCGGAACCCTAATATAATGCTTCCGACACCCAGCATACAAGGCACCTCAAGCCACAATTATAACCCAGAGGCAGCAATAGAATAACCCCTTCACACTATTTCTCCAGGGCTGTGAGAGATCAACTCGGGAGCAGGCAGTGAGTCAGTGGGCCACAGGTAGACGGGTCGGTTTGGGTCTGAGTGCCTGGTCCGGTGAGGCGGCCGCTGGCGCTGGGATCAGGCTGTTCTGGCTCAGACCGCCGGGTTCATGAGCGTCAGGGTATCCCCCCCCTCCTGTTCCATTCCCCCCCAACAGTATGTCCCATGTCCCCCCCACTTTAAAAATGCTTCCGACGCCCCTGCCTTAAAGAGTCACCCTGGCATCTGCGTACATGTTTTTACGTGTTACTTTTTCTGTGACTAATTGATAGAAATTAACACGTTAATTAAACATGCCTAAAATATACAGAAACTCTGAGACGGTATTCAAGTTCTGATGTAGCATCGTTGTGTTTTCTGCTTAAATATGCATGTGCATTATAAAATTAGTAATGTGTAAAATGCAAAGGTGGACAGTTCACAGTTCAGGTGTGTGTTAGGGGGGCAGGTGTGTGGTGAGGAATCTGATGGTTTGTGGAAGTTAGTGGTGGAGCTTCACGTGACTCTGAGGTAGTAAATGTTGGTCTTCACCCTCCCAGTGTTGGGGGTGATGTATAGCGGGAGTCCCAGCAAGGTGGAACTGGAGACGAAATATAAAATAAATGAGTTTTACTGAAATCCATGCTCTCATTAGAAGGTCCTAAAAGAAAAGCCAGCGGATCGAAGTCCAGTCTGATCTCCGATAACCTCTAAATTTCTTTTAGGACGCGAGATAGATATATCTGGCTTCTGGGACGCGACCATAAAGGACGAGTGGGAGTGTCTGTATGGATTTTACATTTCAGGCTTGGGGGGATAATCTGGAGTCAAATTCGTGTCTCTGATGTGGGGAGGTTTGAGTTGAAAGTTCTGGTTCTGTTGTGAACAGACATGTTGTTTGCATTTATATAAACATCCAGACACGTCTCACATCTCCAGGTTCTTCCTCGTAAGGATTTCGGACCCACATCTGTCTCGCACCTATCCTTTAGAAGCTCTGGGCGGAGTTCAAGTTTTCTTTACAGTCACACATCAAGGTGGTTTTCCTACTGGTGTCAGAACTGATTTGAGTCCCCGACCTGGAGAACTCTGAAGAAGGTTTTTGGCGTCTGTGAAAATTGTCCTGAACAAAAGACAGTAGATTTGCACCATCAAGTAAATTGATCAAGATTCAAGTTTCTTAATTTGTCACAAACACAAGTAGAACCTGTAGATGTGCAGGGCAGTAACAGTAAATAAAAAAATAATAAAACAGACATTACAAGTGTAAAAAAGATCTGACTGTGCTGTAAAGTGCTATGATAGTTGCAGTTGATGTATTTAGACATAAATAACAGATGGCAGCTGAGATACGATGAGGTTTGTGTTATAAAGAATGTTTTAAGGTTGAGACGGTCTGTCTTGGTTAAGGAATTTTATGGCCTTCCTGTAGAAGCTCCTCCTGAATCTCTCTGTTTCTGTTCCGTCAGCTGTTACCCTTATTAACGCTTAGAACGCGAGCGATCCGCGCCAGAACCACAACAACTGGTTCATCATCATGTGGTAAAACAGCTCCTTATATGAAAGTTCCCCCGGTGTTTGTTGGTTCTTCGAGGTGTCAGACGTCATGCTGAGCTTTGTTTGGTGTTCCTGTGTCATGTAGAACCAAAAACATGTAGTAATAAAAACCACCACTGGGGTTTAAAACCGGTATCACACGCAAATAAAGAACAAAAATGAAGAAATTTCTTTTATTTTAGCTTCTAGAAATAAACAGAATAAACACAAGATCTCAGAACCCGGAATACTTTAGGGATAGTCTCCGCCCACAACTGGGAGGGGAGAACCCACAGAGGGCGGGGCTCCGGAGAGCAGCCGAGCGGTAAACACCGGTTCTAGACTGTTTTACACCGGTTATATTTACTGAAATCAGAGTTTACTGATTAGATTTTGTACACCATTTGTGTTGAGGTTATCAGTCCATATAAAACTGACATTTGGAAATTCTAGTTAAATTCAACAAGAAAAGAGTTTTTCTGTGATAAATGACATGACACGATTGTGTGGGCGGAGCTAAATCTTCATCAAAGTTACTAAATGTTGGAAAATAAACTTAGTGGATACAAACGAACTAAACATACACATATTTCTGCTTGGTTGTGGTATTTTTTGGGGGTTAAAGTCATGTTGAAAACATGTTACTGATACAAATTGTCCAAAATATCTTAATATCTTAATGTCTGCCTGTGGTCTCTTCTGATGTTTTTGTTGGTTTCTGGTGGGGTTTCAGCCATGTCTAATGCTCAGTAGTGTTATTTTAAAGTATTATAAGGATCCTGATGGATAATTTAACAGGTGACCCTGGTTCTAGACGCGATTGATGGTTTTCCAGTGGAACCTAAAAGATATACTGCAGGAGACAACTGGTTTCTTGAGGTAACCATTAAGCCAGTTCCCATTAGGAAGCAAAAACATCTGGTCTTGCGGGTCATTTTGGTATAAAAAGGTCTGCTTATCCAGTATCGACTCCAAACTATAATGAACCGACTGTGAATCTGGTGTGAAACTACTGTGAATCTGGAAATGATGTTGCTGTGAGAGGGAGGAACCGAAGTCCGAACCCACCTTTATTTCTCCAGAGTTGAAGGGGTTAACGTTTTCTGTTTGCCTTTGGAAATCCATGCGTCTTTGACTTGCTGTAAAAACAGGCCGCCTCGAGTCGAGTCTGGGCGCCGATGAGGGCGCTAGACAAGCCGTCAATCCCAATGTCACCGGGGCGTCCGAGAAGATTGGACGATTGATTGAGGCAAGACGGAGTAACAGAGGGTGAGAGAGGTTAAGGCAGAAGCGTGATTGACACAGAGGTAGCCACGGATAGCGGGGGGGGGTGGGGGGGGGGGGACGGAGGGATAGGACAGCATATTAAAACAATAGTGAGAGAGAGAAATAGATGGGTGGTGTTTTGGGAAGGAACAGAATGGAAAACAGAGAGGGACAGGTGGTGAGTGGGAGAGGTGGCGGGAGAGAGAAAATCAGAGGAAGGCTTTTTAGACACGTGAGGAGAAACCGTGGTTGAAAATGAAAGTGGAGAAGTGTGTGAACAAGCAAGGGAGGGAGGAGCAGGAGGTTTTGGGGGGGTGTTGTGGTGGTGTGACGAGGGGAGGAGGGTGGAGGGGAGATCCTGTGGGGATGTTCACATCTCAGTCATGCCTCGGTGAATGTACTGACAGGGTCTCGGCGCCCCACAACAGTTCTCAAGTGCCATACAGCACAACGGAGAGGACACGGCGCCCAAAGGAGCACAGCTCGAATACACAACCCGCAACAGAACTCACTGTACAAACACCCCACTAAGCAAAACTCTTTACCCCAAAACACAACTTTCCTCACCATGATGACGCAGCCGAACATGTTTCGACTATTTGTTGAACCATAGACTGAGTTATTATGTGTCACTATAATGTTATTGTAATATTTGTGATATTTGTTTAATTGGAATATATATTTTTTCTGTATTTCTGTTCATCCTGTCCAATTTTCTCTTTAATTGAATTTAAATGACTTAAAATCATTCTTGCACAGTCTTATAGGTAAACTGGTGGTGGTGGCTTAGTGGATAGGATACTTGTCTTTGCTCCAAGAGGTCATGGGTTCAAATCCTGCCATAAATGTTACGTTTAAAAAAAAAAAAAATCATGTGACAAATCTCGAATCTTGAAACTGAAATGTAAACATTTTATGTTAATTTGTGCCTGATGCTATAATGCCTATAGAGGGCAACGGTGAGTAATGTTTGTTTATTTGAGCTTGAGTTGGGAGCTACAGAAGTATCAACAGCTAGGAGCGAGGTAGTTAATCAGCCAATTTGTCCACTTCAGGCCTGTGCTTGGTAATTACTTACAAAGATTGATTACTCCTAGTCCACCATGCAACATCACTGAACTACACCACAATCCACATTTCTGTTTTTCATCCACTGGAGCTTGTGATTTCAAGCAAAATCCCTTTTTAAACAAAATGGACACAGTACCCATTCCCCGCGATATACTAATTGTTCTTTATTAGTATGATTACTTTAAAATATATGTCTTCTGTGGGAATTTATCTTTTTACTTGGCTTATTATGTATGGGTATTATATAAATACTTTTCTAATAATATTATAATTTGCACCATGAGGTCTTAAAGTTTTTAATGTACTAACGAAATATGAATCACAATTATTTGTGTAATGAAATAATTATAAGATACAATTTCACATTCGTGACAAGCCTAGATGTTTTTTTCAACGCTCTGGAGTTCGCTCCTTGCTCTCTGATCTCTGACTTCTCTCAGTGATGGCATGTCAGTACCTTCCAAACATTTGATCCGAGAGCAAGAACGGCTAACCTGCAAGCAGAGAATCCCTGTGGCATTATTGCCGAATGTGGTATCACAACATTCGGACCACTCTGCCTCTGTGAATGACTGACAAGATCGGCTTCACGGCATCGAACTGAAGGAGATGGAGACGGCAACTCTCAGTTGTAAAATAGAAGCATGATTTGTTATCCTGTAAATCGACTGTTGGCCCATAAATCACGACTGTCTTCTCTTCCGCACGATGCACTTTACTGTGCCGTTATTTATTCTGTCCGACTCACAAACACATTATTCTTACAATGCGATGCCGCACGAGCCCGAGGGGTGTGGCGACATACAGTCAGAGTTCATGCAAGCCACTTTTCACCTTCAAATTTAACACTCACAGCAATGCAGAACACCCTGCAGCACACTCACCTTGCCAGAGAACGTTTCTACACAATGGACAATTCATTACACCCATGCTGCAGCTCCTATAAACGCAGCTGAAAATAGTGCGACCCAAAATGCATGATGTTTTCAAAAGATAAACCTTCCACCCGACACATAACTTGTTAACACAATGTAACTGTGCAATTAAAAAGAGGAGAAGCAAAACAGAATCACAAAATGCATCAGTTTGACAACAAGAACGCCGGTGCTGTTTGAGATAAGACGTGGAGTTTGAGCTCGGTGATGGGGATTTGAGTGTGCAGTGATTATTCCTAAGTTAGGGCATCTGTCTGTCATCCTGTCTGTGCGTTCTCCTACCCTTACTGTGTCACTCCACGTTTAATTAACAGACCGCCACGATTAAAGTTTTAACGTAATTATCTTTATCTTTTCTCTCAGGGCGATCAACTCTCCGTGGGAAACTGAGTGAAACGTTCTGCCAGAAGAGGCTCGGATTGATAGAGAGAGATACTGAAGGAAAGGGAGGGAAAAAAGAAGGACTGTGTGACTGACACCTGCCCTGCAGCTTTGGCAGAGGAAGTGTAACGGAGGAGTGAAGACGTGGGGGGGCAGGGAAGACGACGCTGAGGAAAGAATGAAGACAACCAGAAAACAAGCATATCCTTCCATTAGCTGTCACTTAAATTAATTCACCACACCTTAAATAACTCAACATGACTGACAGGTGGATCCTCCTGTTGGTGTCCCTCTGTCTGTGGGAGGGGCTTGTAGGGGCCGGGGCCGTCACAAAAGTTGTTCGGAGGAGAGGATTGGGTTCAATTCATTCCCAGTTGCATGGAGGCAACGGGGCAGCCAAACAGTGGGACGCAAGTTTGGAAAAGAAAGGAATGCCGGTAGTTCGGCTCAAGGAGCTGATTGGTATTGACCAGGTGGAAGATAAGTCTATAGGTTGCTCCAAAGGTGCTCAGAACAACGGAGCCCCACCAGTCTCGATCCAGGAAGAACACCTCGATTTGAACGCAAAACCTCTGCCTCAGGTGGACGAGTCAAATAAAAGGGTACGCATGGCAGTCGACGGTACTAGAGATGGGCTTGAGTCAAGGAGGAATAGGAACAGCACAAAAAACATGGAAGTCTTATCGAAAAGTGGACGAGTTGATAAGGGGATTCCAATTCACCACAAAATAGACTCTAGTCTACACCTCAACAGAACCAGATTTAAATCCCCTCCAAGATCTAGAGGGAGGATGAGCCCTGGGACTGGTATCAACAGCATGGGTCCAAAGGGAACTACGCTGGACTCACCTCATAAGCTAAACCTGACCGGAAGCTATGGTGTTTTGAAGCTTATTTCTAAGGATAACCTTGTGCGAATTGTGAATTCCCAACTCCAGAACGGCCTGAGTTTCCCGAACAAGATTAGTCACAGTAGAAAGAGAGATTTGATTGATATGGATCTCAGCCAAGCAGAGGAACCCAAAATAAAGAGACAAGACAGGGCAATAACTCCAGATGTTCATGAATCTGATAATTGTACCAAGACTTTAACGGTCGAGCCACACTCAAGCACCATCACAAATCCCTACGCTAATCCAGATCAGCCGATTCACGCCGTATGGAAACCGATTAATGACCTTGCTCCAAATTCAAGAGAAGAAGAGAAGAGGACCGAGGCGAGGAGTGTAGCCATCACCCCTCCTTGGAGAGGCAAACACTACATTACCCACGTGGCATCAACGCAACAAAGTGAACTCATGTCCAACACTGAGGTCAATCCTTTGACCAGCCATAGTGACACTTCTTCAAGTGGGCATGAAGGAATGCCGCGTCCTCCCTCTCAGACTGATCCTGCTCCGAAAAAGAGTTCAGAATTTGAAAGAACTGTTCGTGCGAAAGAGGAAGCAAAAGAAAACATCCACGCAACAGGACTGGAACTGGGTGCCACTCAGGATCCTTCAGATTCTGTTGATGGCAGTCATGTTCTGAAGCTTCCCTCAAATCTGGAACGTGGTGGAGGAGGAATGGATGGTGGTGGGATGACAGTGGACACCTGGCTTGGCCGAGGTCGGCATGGCCTTGTGTTCCAGGAGATGGAGGACGATGAAGAAAAGGGATGGAGTCCAAAAGAAGGCTCTCGGTCAAGAAGGAGGCGCAGCTGGATCTGGAATCAGTTTTTTGTTATCGAGGAGTATGCTGGGCCAGAACCCGTTCTCATCGGAAGGGTAAGAACAAAACTCCATAGCTTGCTCATTTGTAACCCCAGGCACGTTCTCTTTTGTCCCCTTCCATCCAGAAGAGCACATTAGCGTCTACCTGGTGTCATCAACTTTTAACTACCATTGATTTCCCACACATCTGGATGACTGGATTTCCTAGACACTTAATGACCAGAAATTAATCAATTAGGCACTGAGGCACAAGGGATTGTTAACTCTGTGATCCTTACTGAGGATAACGACAACATAAAAAAAGTTTTTTTCATTCTGTTACAGGAACAGACATCTCCCAGAGAGCGTTCTGATTAAACTCTTATCTCAACATCAATAGCATTAGTCCATTAACTCAGCCATTTTTCTGTCAATCTTTTTCAATTTGACTCTCGGTGGCGTCCAATCTCGACAGGTCAGAATATAATGTACCAATCAGCCTCTCTGCCTAGCTGGTGATTCTGCGTTGTTAACTCTAGTGAATGTGATGATGAAGTATTCAAATCAGGCCTCTGGGCAGACAATCAAGAGCACAGAGGTAGGGCACGAAAATACAAAGCAGAAACCCATAATTTCTCTGGTTGCTGTCCTCAGTGACTCATGCCTCACTGTACCTTGGCTGTGAGTCTCCAGGGAGAGAGAGAGAGAGAGAGAGAGAGAGAGAGAGAGAGAGAGAGAGAGAGAGAGAGAGAGAGAGAGA
>JBBJLS010000011.1:6209849-6221203 GCA_037577275.1 Bryconaethiops microstoma
ACTGCTGTAATCGACACTCTCCTCTCACAATGAGACCAGTTGGATGGTGAAACACTACTAGAAGTTCCTCAAAGGTCTCTGACTTTGCACTGAAAATATTCAAAGTTACTTGATTGGTGCCTACAGTTTAATAAAAACCACATTCAAGTCTATTGCAAATCTAATATTACTCATAATCAAAAAGTTGATGTGACTGAAAAAAAAACAAAGCTGATCTGAAATCAGCATGAAAAACTGGTTTAGAAAAGTGTGTTGTGGTTTCTAATGATTACAAAAGATTTTTTGTTGACCTTTGTCATTTAAATTCATTTTTCTCAGAAAAGTGTCTTTCTGCAAAGTTAACATTAGAAAGCAGTAAAAGTATCAGATCAGTTGTGTGTGTAAAAGTATCAGATCAGTTGTGTGTGTAAAAGTATCAGATCAGTTGTGTGTGTAAAAGTATCAGATCAGTTCTGTGTGTAAAAGTAGTTGACACTGTGTGAGCTGGTGAGGAGAAGTCAGGTTTGGTTCCAGATTCCTCCTCGGATATATTTATTTTTAGTTTTTAGTATATTTAGTAATATTAATGTGAAAAAACACTGCTCATCTGAACAATTTTAAAATATTTTTGTGGGTGCCTAAGACTTTTGCACAGTACTGTCGAGTTCACACTGCCATCTAGTGTCAAGAAAAAGGCACTGCAAGAAACAAACGCAAATGGGTGCTGACCACAAATTTTATTTTTCAAAAAATTTGGAAACTGTAGCAAAATCCTTAAAAAAACGGTGGAAGAATGGAAAATTGTGTGTGTGTGTGGGGGGGGCATTAAAGATAGTAGTGTTACAGTAGTAGAGCCATCACTATGCCAGTTTCAACTTTTTCCATATTTTTCTTTTTCCAGTTTTACATTCTAAAATATCGAATAACACCCTCAGAAATGAAGGAGGGAAATGAAGAATAAAGAAATGTGGGAGAAAAACCATTAAAGATTAAGTGGTAGCAGTATTAGTAGTATAGAAGTAACCTATAGGGACAATCAGTAGTGCCAATTTCAACTTCTATTTTTCCTTATTTTTCCGTTTTTCATATTTAAGTCTTCCCCTTAACACCACTGCAGTTTTTTATACGAAGACCCTCATCTTAAACAGGCAATGGAACAACCCCTTAAACAGAAACTGTACTCGGTTTTTCCACCATATGAGTTTTCTGATGGTATTTCAGGTGGTCCTTCCTCGTGAACCGTTTCCCACAGTCCTGGCACTGGTGCGCCCGTTCGGCAGTGTGGAGCCTCTTATGCCGGTGGAGGCTGGTCTTCTGTCTGAAAGTCTTCCCACACTGTAGGCACTTGTGCTCTTTCCTTCTCGAATGTTTGAATTGGTGTGTGGCCAGTTTCCCAGGGGTGTTGAAGCTCTCGCCACACTTTGCGCAGGCGTACGGCGTCTCGGAGGTATGAGCCATCTGCTGGTGCTTCAGCAGGTAGGCCTTACTGCAAAAGCTCTTCTCACACTCAACGCAGGGGAACATCACTTTCTGTGTGTGGCTCTGTACATGGCGCTGGAAGTTGCTGGAGGAGCTCAGACTCTTGCCGCACTCTGGGCAGTCGTAGACTCTGATGCCCAAATGAATTTCTTGGTGCTTTTTGAAGGTGTCCTTGCGGGTGAAGACCTTTCCGCAGATGGCACATTTGAACTGCGGCCTTTGGGAGTGGGTCATCCGGTGGGACCTCAGGGTGCTGGGGCTGTTGAACCCCCGGCCGCAGTCCGGGCAGCGGTAGAGCCGCTCATTGCTGTGGATCGCCTCGTGGCACCGCAGATGTGACGAAGACGCAAAGGTTTTTCCACACTCCCGGCAAGGGTAAGGTCTTTCGTTCGTGTGCGTCCTCTCGTGCACCTTCAGCGAGGCCCTGTAGCGAAAGCTCTTCTCGCAATGAGAGCACTGGTAGTCTCTCGCTCTCGAGTGGACCCGCTTGTGCCTCGAGAGGTCACCCGGTGCTACAAAGCACTTCTCGCACTGGTCGCACTGGTAGGGTTTCTCTCCTGTATGAATGCGCTCGTGAAATTTGAGGACGTTGGGATGCTTGAAGGACTTGCTGCAGTATGAGCATTTGTAAGGCGTGGTGGATGAGTGGACCCTCATGTGTGCATAAAGGTGGCAGGCTCGTCGGAAGCTGCTTTCGCAGTGCACGCAGTTGAAGGGACGGTTGTCCTGGTGAATGACCTGATGGTTCTTGAGGCCCTGCATCCTCAGAAAGTCCTTCCCACACACTGAGCAACTGTAGGGCAACTTCCCAGTGTGCCTGAGCAGATGAACCTCCAGCTCGGACTTCCGGACAAACATCTTGTCACACTGAGGGCAAGGGAAGGGCCGCTCTCCTGTATGGACCATCCTATGGTCCTTCATTGTCGCCGCAGTGATGAAGACCTTTCCACAGAGGTCGCACTGGTGCGGCTTCTCGCCTGCGTGCCGCTGCAGGTGTAATTTCAGGGTGCTTCTTCGACCAAAGTCTTGCCCGCACTGGTTACAGGTGAAGGGCTTCTCCCCTGTGTGGCTCCTTTCATGCAACCGCAGGGCACTCTTCCTGATGAACTTCTTCTCACAGTACGAGCAATGGAACAGCTCCATACCAGTATGCAGGCGCATATGCAGCTTGAGCTCGTGCTTGCTGACGTAGCTCTTTTGGCAGGAGGTGCACTGGTGCAGCCTCTGTAGAGTGTGAGATTTCCGGTGGGCCTTCAAGGCAGACATGCTTTTAAAATTCTTCCCACACTTCCTGCACAAGTTGGACCTCAAAGCCAATAAAGACTCAGGCTTTGTAGTAACTTGCGCTTTTTTGTCAGTGAGATCCTTGTTTCGGTCGAGACTATGCGTCGCAACATTTACAAGCGCATCATCCTCCTTTAAGCTAAAGAAGTGGGGAATAAATGCCGAGGTTAAAGAAGAGCACAGACTGGATTCTATCCAGTCTAATGGAACAGCTACCATTGTCAGCCAAACATACAAACAAATTAAAATGCTAGAGGTAAGTAAATATATCACACTTACTGGTTTCTTCTGGACTTCTCAATCTGGAAAAATAAATAAATAAATGAAAGAGCTGTTAATTGTAATGTAGCTTATATATGGTGGCCCAACTATTTTGATAATTGGTTCAAATCATGCCAGTTGTCCCACAGGTAGGGACACACAAGAACATTGGAATAATATCGGCATGGCCAGAGGTTTAATAAAATATTGGAATTTTTACTGCATTTGTAACCCTGTAAGAGATAAGTTATCCTTCTCCATAATGATAAACCAGGCAGATCTAGTCCCAGACTCTACATTTTATAAATGTATGTATTGGCTTCAGCAGATATGCACGATTCCAGTATCTGTGCGTCCCTAGTGAACCGTACCATTAGATGAGTGGCATCCTCTGCTTTACATAAACATGGGATGGTTTCTTCCATGTTAAAAGTAGCTGATATCTTCTGTTCTGTTGGTTCGTATTTCAGCTCCATCCACATCTGGTTTGCAGTGCCACTCTTTTCACTCCCTGCTGAAGCCACAGTGCTTGGAAGCCCCATCTTTGGTTGTGCCTGCCAAGGTTGTCAGGCAGGCTTACAACCACTTTAATTCAAATTCTGAACGTATTCGGCCTTTTAATGCTCATCTTAACTTGTCACACCTAAGTTTTCATTGATAAACGACTTAACCACTGTTGGACCACCACTCTACAGTTAATGAGTCTACAGATAAATTGAGTTTGATCAAAGTTGTTACACAAAGGTTACCTCTGATCTACACAGGGATCACAAAAGTGATCAAATCTCCATGCTATTTAAGAGGGAGTTCTTTATCAAGCAAGCATTGTTGCTTTTTTTGGGTAACAATCAAAAGTGATGCTCCAGAGATGTTCAAGACTTGAAATTATTTACCCAAGATGAACATTTTTAGACGAGAATCACAAGGCCTGTGTGGCTCCTTTCCTGGATAAGTGATCTTATAATAGCCACAGACTTGGGCAACTAGTATCCATTGTATAGTTGTGGCTTTTTAGGTTAAACAATTTCAAAACAGTTCAGTCTTGTGCCTGGACAGTCATTTCACTTTCCGTTACACGTGTAGATTTCTCTTACAACAGATCAGGAACTTTGCACCTTCCTAGATAATAACAAGGCAACAAAGTTATTTAAGAACAGCTGTGAACTTGGACAAATTCTTCGACTTTATAAAAGTTTTAACATCTGCTAATTTATAAATGTTGTGTGCTGCACATGCACTCACCTTTTTACCTCCTGAGTTCCTTGGAATAAGATGATTAAAGCAGCTAGAACCTTTAGAACCAGACCTGGACTTCAGTTTGTGCAAAAGCACAGTGCAGGAGGACTCCCTCAAACAAACAGGGCATCTGAGGCTCCCAGTAAACTCCCAGTAACTCTGCAAACATCTCCTGCACAACCTGTGGAAACATCTCAAACTGACTGGGAGAGTCAAACTACCCTCACAAAGAGCACAGGTGGGGTCTCCAAGAAGAACTGGCTTCCTTCTCCCTCCAGCCATGCTCCAACGCTGGTCCAGGGCTCCTTCTTCTACTGGCTGAAATAAGAAGTTGTAATCTCTTACTTTCAGACCACACGAGCTCCCTCTGACCTCCTCCAACTGGAGGAAATCATGAAACTCGAAACAGCATGGAGCTTCTTCTTCTGGGATTTTATGGAAGCTGTTGAGGAACTCTAGCACCACCTTTTGGAGAAGACTTTGGAGAAACGTGCTTTGTGAGGAACCAGGCCCTTTTGATTTGAAGACCACATCTGAAGTTCAGTTGTAGGTTCCAAGTGCTGTTTTATCCTGCACTGAAGAAGCTTGTAAGCATTTTAATCAGAAGAGATTTTACCTCCAACCTCCATCTACCTCTGAAACTACAGAAAATAGTTTCTCTAAACTGTGGAACTCAGTTCAGTTTCACCTTGTATTTGGTCCATTAAGCTTGGCCCTCACCTTTAAGAAACATGTAAAGGCATGTCTATTTAACTTCTAGTTCAATTCTACCTCACTGTTTAGATTTAGCACGTTTAATATGGTCTGTTTTCCGACCTCAGATGGTTAAGATGAGACACACGAAACTCATTTAGTATTTGAGATAAAGCTGGAACATTTAGCAAAGACCAGGACAGTACAGCAGTTTAAACGTTTCTGAGAGACTCATGTAATGGGCAATTCAGTTCATAAGTATTTGAACTGAAGACCGGTTGGTTAGGGAGTCGGCCGTGGGTTCGAATCCCAGGACCGCCAGTGGCACCACTGTGGTACCGTCGTGGTGTTCACACATATGACAAATGGAGACATTGCACTTTATACATATATACAGTGGGGGAAATAATTATTTGATCCTCTGCTGACTTACAAAAATATTAGAGAAAAAAAACAGTCTAATTTATGAGGTAGTTTCATTTTTATGCAGAGAGACAGAAAATCAAGAAAAAACATGTTACATAAAAGTTATAAATTGATTTGAATGTCATTGAGTGAAATAAGTATTTGAGCCCCTACAACCCAGCCAGACTTCTGGCTCCAGACTGGCTGTGTGTCCAAGTTACACAGATTACAATCGATCTATCAATTACAAAAACTCCTGATCTAAACTCATTGTGTGTATAAAGCACACCTGTACACAGAATCACTTTCTTCCATTCCAGCCTTTCCACCACCATGGGCGAGACCAAAGAATTGCCAGAGGCCGTCAGGGACCAGACTGCAGACCTGCACCAGGCAGGAATGAGTTAGAAGAACATCAGCAAGAAGCTTGAAGAGGTGGTGACGACTGTTGGTGTGATTATTCAAAAATGGATAAAATATAAAATGACCATCAATTGCCCTCAGTCTGGAGCTCCATGCAGTATTTCACCTCACGGGGTGGATGATCATGAGAAAGGTGAGGGATCAGCCCAGAACTGCACGAGAGGATCTTGTTAATGATCCAAAGGCAGTTGGGACCACATTCACTAAGAGCACTTTTAGTAACTCACTACATTATAATGGATTGAAATCTAGCAGAGGTCCTCCTGCTCAAGAAGGTACATGTACAGCCAATCCAAAGTTCACCAGCGAACATCTAAATGGTTCAGAGAAGGTTTGGGAGAAAGTGCCGTGGTCAGATGAGACCAAAATCCAGCTCTTTGGCATCAACTCGACCTGTTAGGAGGAAGAGAAATGCTGAGTATGACCTGAAGAACTCAGTCACAGTCAAGCATGGAGGTGGAAACATTATGCTTGGGGATGTTTTTCTTCTAAGGGTGCAGAATGACTTCACAGCATTGAGGGGCCGATTGATGGGGCCATGTACCGTAAAACCTTGGATGAGAACATTCTACTCTCAGCCAGAACACTGAAGATGGGTTGTGGGTCTTCCAGCATGACAATGACCCAAAAGATACTGTAAAGGAGTAAAGGAGTGGCTGAGGAAGAAGCAAACAAAACCTCCTCGACTGGTTCTCACTTGTATCTTAAAGATTTTTGAATTACAGGCCACTGCTGAGTCCACAAGGCCGTGATCCTCACTACAAGGTGCACAGACTGTTCTCATGATGACCCCTTTGAAGGCCAAAATGAGAAATCCAAACTGTAGAAAGCCAAAAAGGTACCATATACTGTAAAGAAAAAAATATGAAAAAAAAAAAAAACAGGCTGAATTATACTGACGATTGTTCACATATTAAGTCTTCTATAGTAGAGAGATAAAATTGTGAGCAAGACGTGAATAAGTCAGAAAAAGAAGCTACGGTTCTCTTTTGATCTGATAGGAGCCATCGTCTATCCGTCAAGAGGGAAGAACCAACTTCCGTTAGTCCTTTCTGGTTCAGATGTTTGCCGTAGAGCGCCTGTATTCCGAAGTGATACTACTTACCATCCCAAACGGATAAAGATTATGTACTTGCATATTAAAATGAGATGCAACATCCCAGTCACGTTAGAACTAAAATCAGATGTTGAAGTTGATATTTATTATGATTGGATTAACACAGTGAGAAAAAACATGAATGTAAATATACCTTGATGAAGGGGCAAAGAAAGAAAGAAACCTGTTGAAGGTTCTACACAAAGTACAAAATTTGAGCTCAACAAGACAAATAATTCTCCGGTTCTCCACGTCCTCCCACTCGCAGCAGTGTGTCGGCCAGGGACGGCCGCGTTCACCTCCTCCCTCTTTTAAGAGTTCAGTTCTGGAGGACTTAACGATAAACGACATGAACAAACACAAAAGAGCTTGGTCTCTTAAATAAAACGTAATGCTTCGGTTTCCAGGTCTAGTCGTCTAAGAAGTCGTCGTCCAGGTTGACGTCTGAGGTGTCGATGTCGTCCAGCTCCATGTTGTCCAAATCATCTTCCAGTTCCTCCAGAGTCTGCAGGAAAAGACATCACGGTTTAAGACGAACCTATATCTGACCTGCAGCCAAGGTCGGCGAAGCAGTGCTAACTAAAGTCCACAATAAATGAATTCACAAACATTTAGAACTGACACCGCAGTTTAAGGACAAAGTCTCTTGTAAAATCACTCAAATAAACACTAGAAGTTTGGATTAGTTCTCCTAACAATAATACTTTACACTGTAAGTTTGCACTCCGAGTTTGAAAGCTGATAAAAGAAAAATCAGAATATAAGATACATCTTTATTAGTCCCACTAATGGGAAATTTGCATTGTTACGACAGAAAGTGGATATAACAAAGATAAGAGCAGCAAAAAACAATAGAATGAAAGCTATACAACACTGTTCTGAATAAAAAATAAACTATACAAATACAAAAATATAAATACGGACGTGTGGGTGTTCTACATGAAACGATAAAATAATAATTTGCTGCTGTTTAGTATTTGAAATGATTGTTTGTTTCTTTCTATATAAAATGATATTTAAAAATATTTTTTATACTATTCATTTGCTCTATTCACCATGAAAGTGCATAAAAAGTATAAAATGTCAAAAATGTGAAGTTTTGTTGTGACTCAACTTTCACACTAATGTGTCATGACAACCCCATTGTGTGTGTGTGTGTGTGTGTGTGTGTGTGTGTGTGTGTGTGTGTGTGTGTGTGTGTTGGTTTTAACAAACAGGATGGAAAAGCAGGTCCCTTTAACAGAGCAGCAAAATCACCAGACCTCGATCTGGGAAAGTAGGCGAACACCACGTGCAGCCAGTTTGTGGAATAATGTAATAAAATGAACCTCAAGAGGATATGAGGGGGGAAAAATGACGTAGACGAGGAATCTGTTGCATTTTGGGGAGTGTATGTTCTTTCACTAAACGTTTCTCTGTGGTTCTGCACCTTATCATCCTGAAGGTCAGTAGCTGCTGTGGCGGCCACTTCTGGCTCCTTCACAGGTTCTGGCTTTGGAGGAGCTACACTGGAAACAGCGGCCAGGACTGAGGCCAACACTCCTGGATCTTCTGGAGCTTCTTCACTTTCAGCAACCTGCTGTGACCACAGACAGAGACACACACACACACACACGAAAACAATACAGGCATGAAAATTATGCACGATGTGCAATACACAAAATTTCTAACCAAAATATAAATATAAAAATATGTAAAATGTGCCATAACGTCGTTTATTTTACCCCCAGTGTTAAACTGATATGAACTTAATTTAGAAAATCAACAAAACATGTAACGTTTACTAGGGTGGCTAAACCTCTGCATGCAGTGTCATGCATTTCAAACAGCAGCGCAGGTATAGAGATCTGATTGGAGGCACAGACAGTTTGACATCTCTTCAGTACACTAACAGGGCTACATGTGCATCTGTTAACATTACAGACACTGATATAGAGTTTCCCTTTATAGCCTTGTTCCCTCTTCTATATAAGACCTGTTCCATCTCTAATTTACTTACAGTAACCAAACACAGACTGTCCTCATTGTCCTCTACGGGACACCTTCGGTGTTTCTGTGCCCAAATTTTGGAACTAAATGCCCAAAAACCTCAGAGATAATTCTTCTACTGCAGAATTCGTGATTCGCCGTAAGTCACACTGTTTCTCCGTTATGACTCTGTCTGTCTACTCCTGTTGTGCAGTAATGTTGCGAGTTTATTATCGTCGGCTTGTTTTGTTGTTACTTTGTAAAGCATTCTTGGGATGGAGGAAGGTGCTACATAAATCAATACCAATAACTTATTATTACAGGGGGCCCTCGAGTTACGAGGGTCTCGACATACGACGTTTCGAGTTTACGACGCTCACGTGGGCGAACTAGTTTAGTGGCGTGCGGCGGAAGAATACGCAGTAACGCGCCGTATGAGTGACGTGGCACGCTTATCTGAGCGCAAGCGTTCCGTTTGTGTTGCTTTGTTAGGAGACTTTTTTTTTAAACCTTTATCTTGGCTTCTGAACGAAATTTTTTTAATTAATTTTTTCTTAGTTGTGTTTATAGATTTCACAACTGTGTTAGGACGGGTTATTAACTGAGGCTAGGGTGCGTTTCCACTTACACTAAAATTCGTGTTACATCACTGTCGTAGGAACGGATCTCTGGCGTAACTTGAGGACCCCTGTATTCTCACCACATAAAACATATAAGAAGTGTGTGCACCGACCTGCGTGGGGGTGGGTAAAATGTCTTTAGGTTCGTAACCACTGGCCTCCTCCAAGATGTTCCGCTCCTCATTAGGCTAGAAAGACAGAGTCAGATGGACAGAACATGAATGCCAAGTGTCAGTGATAACTGATAATTACCCCTTTATTTATTACCGTTCTGTGAAATCAGTCGGTTTGGAGTGTGACGCGTCTCACCGTGACCAGTGGGTAGTCGGTGGCCGGTCTGGTCTTCCCCAGGCAGGTCTCTCGGAGGAAGTGCTCGGCCACGAAAGCCTCCTTCAGGCCGGGGAACAGGTTCTCGTACTCTGTGGGATCGGCCAGAGACTCGGCCGCCTTCTGGTTCACTTTAGAGAGGTTCTCTCTCCACAGCTTCACCACTCTGTTAGTAACATGTGCACACAAGCATAAACTAGGGGTGTCGAATTAAGGCGTTAAATTCGATCAACTAATCACAGAAAAAAAAAAAAAGAAAAAAAAAAAACTGATTAATCGCATGGTGGTAACTCGGCCCGGTTCTGGCCACAGGTTCTCTGTAAAATGAAGATGAGAACGCGCTGCTCGGCCCAGTGAGTGGGAAAACGATGAACGGCCGATAGGAGGATCGTTCACGGCAATTCATGCAATAAGGACTTTTTGCACCATCGGAGAACATCAGGTCTAAAATATCAGGAGCGAACCCGAGCCAGAACATATTAGGACATATTTTTCATTGCTGTGCCCATTACTGCACATGAACAATGCAACAAACAAACAAAAAAAAACCCTATTAAATAAAAGAGGTGCTGAAAATCTGTAAGGTTTATTATTTATTCACTCATATAATTATGAAGATAAATATGAATATATCTATACAAATATTAAACATATTAATATAGATGTTTTCATTAATAAAATAATGCATTACTTCACACCAAACCACTGCGAATGACAGATACTGCAGTATTTTATTTTAAAATGTAAATATTTGTATGCCTGTGATACTCTAAAAGGTTTTGACATATTGTAAAGTGTGTATATGATACGGCCCTTAATCGTTTATAGATTTGTGACCGTGCTCGGACTCACCTGGACACTTGGCTGGGCAGGTACGTGCGTGCCAGGAAGGCGGCCTCAGGCAGCCGGTTGGTCCGGATCAGAAGTTCCAGACACTGGTCCAACCTGAGCAGAGCGACAGCAACACATACGCACATCAAAACAAACATGAAGAGACTTTCTAATACATAAACACATACATAAACTGGCTACGAGGGCTGGAAATTTACTGATTTAACATTTGAAACTGATTCACGAAGACCATTTAACATTTCTTCCAGTTGTTTTTTCAGCAATTAAAAATTGCGCGTCTGATCGCGGCCCATAGAATCAGTCAATTCTTTATACATCAGAAAAGTTACAACAGAAATCACAACATACACTACAGGTCAAAACTGTAGAAGCAAGAAAAATTTTCACAATCATGGACTACGACAAAAGTGTTCCCAGAATATTGCAGGGTATTATATGAGAAAAGCCTTCACACTCTTTGCTAACAATCTTTTATGCTGAAAAACAGTTAAACAAAATAGTTGAACAATATTTCTACAGTCAGTCAACCTTTTTGTTGGAAGTTAATAAGTGTCTATGCATCTTATCTCATTAAAAAAAAAAAAAAACATTCATTTACACAATTAGTTTTGCTTCCAAGCAATATACAATACCAGTCAAAAGTCTGGACAACTCCTCATTCAACGATTTCCTTTGTTTTTATTATTGGCTACATTGTAGATTAATATTGAAAACATCACCTGTTGCTCTGA
>JBBJLS010000011.1:6350859-6362128 GCA_037577275.1 Bryconaethiops microstoma
AAGTATAAAAACACTGCTGTAATCAACACTCTCCTCTCACAATGAGACCAGTTGGATGGTAAAACACTACTAGAAATTCGTCAAAGGTAATTATTGTTTAAGGCAATTTGGTTTAAGAGTGAACAAGAGATTTGTTTTCTTTGAATTATTCCAGTTTTGTAAACGCAGCAGAATTTCTTTTATTTTGATATTTTGTCACTTCCTTTAAAATGATGCTTTAAAGAACAATATTTTTTATTTGGAAATGAGGAGAAATATTGTCAGCAGTTCTTAAAAACTAAGGCAAAGCTGCTCAGTTCAATACTTGAAGCTATAAAAGATCAAACCTGAACATTTTTGCAGTGGTATCGTCCCTCACGGACCAAAATCAAAGCCTGAAATAACAAGTAAAGGCTTAACTAAGCAAGGCACTGGATGAAGACACAAGTGACACAAATGGACAGCAGGGCTGCGTCCCAAATAGCTCCTTGCTCCCTACATAGTGCACTTAAAATATAGACTCCTGCACAAAGACTGTAGAACACATCTAACACAGAACACACAGACATGTGTGCAGAACTCAGACTAGATGTGTGTAGAAACTGGAATTTTATAACCTACATTGCGCCCTCTAGAGGATATACAGAGGCAGTTCTGATTCAGACAATTATATTATTAATGGTTTAGTTTTGAAGAGATGGTATCAGCATGTCTGCACAGAATTTGGTTTGATCACTTCGACACGAGGAACCAATAAGAACTGTTAGATTTCCTACTGAGATTATTATGAAGGAAGACTCTCCAATATGCCATAAAACAATAAAGTTTATACTACAGTCTTGCAAATTACTGCTTAAATAAAACTGCTACTCGGGGTTATTTTTATAGATGTCATAGAAGAACCATTTTACTTCCCCAAACAATCATTTCTGTAAATGAGATGAGTGTGAAGTGTAGATAACATGACTTTGAAGGACCAACATATCAGTTTAAGGGATCTTCCGAGAACTTTTACATTATGTGGAGATTTTTTTTCAATGTTAATTATGTTCCTTTTAGTAAAAAATGTTCTTTTAAACACCACACACTGAAAAGTTCTTAAAGGAAACAAATTTGATTATTTTGCAGCAATCATGCAGTGACTTTATTTTTACAGTGATCTTTACTCTGATGATGGACTGTACTCATTGTAATATTATAGTATATTATAGTATGTAACTATTATCAAAATCCTCAATAAGGCCTTTTGTTAAAATGCAGCTTTTCTAATCTTTGCCAGAAAACGCAGGGCAATGCTTATCTATGGACAAATCAACAAGCAGCTAACTAACAAAAGCAACAGCAAAATGGGAAGCCTCTACTGTTGGAATCATTGACAGTATATAATAACAACATTGCACTTTTTCTTATCTACATAGTTCCCAACCCACAACTTAATAAAAATAGCTTTTCCTTATATTTGTATTTGCATGTGAAGCTTTTGTCGTCATTGCTTAAAGTTCTGCTGTGTCATGGCCATCTGTCTGTTTCTCTTAAGCCACACAGTCCGCTAACTTCTCCACTTCCTCTTTTCCAGAGAGTCCTTCCATAGGCACCAACTCTTTGAGGCTTCTCCTCGTGGGACCGAAAAGGACTGGCAAGAGCTCTGTAGGCAACACTCTTCTGGGCACACTGGCATTCGAAACATGGGGTGGCGCAAACACCACCATCGCACATGGGCTGTCCGAGGACCGCCATCTGACCGTGGTAGACACATATGGTTGGGGTGTGGAGGAGAACCAGGTCACCAGGAAGGAGAAACGGGAGCTTCTCAATGGTCTGTTTCTTTGTGAGCCGGGCCCCCATGCCGTGCTCCTCGTGCTGCCTTTGCTGAAGTTTACGCAGTTGAACTGGGCAGCCCTGCAGAGGCGCATGGAGCTGCTGACAGAGGGCGTGTGGAGGCATACCATGGTGGTGTTCACTCTGGGTGACCGGCTCCAAGGGCAAACAGCCCAGGATTATCTGCAGACTGGTGGCGAACACCTGCAGTGGCTGCTGACCAAGTGCAAGAACAGGTACAGAGTCCTGAACAACAAGGCCATCCAGGACAGGGCGCAGGTGTTCAGCCTGCTGGACCGTGTGGAGGACATGCTGATAGAGAACGGAAACTGGCACTTCTCCCTCCACATGTACCGCCGCCTGGAGGAGGAGTGGAGCCGTCGGGAAAAGGAGATCTTGGAGAGGATGGAGAGACAAGACAATGAGATGCAGACTTGCCTGACCCCATACCCGAAGATGCTGTCCACGCCAAATGCCATCGATGGACAGCTGAAGGCCATTAACCACGGCTAACGTCCACAAAGACTTTGATCTGATCACTTCGGCATGAGGAACCACTGAGAACAACCAGACTGAGGATGTTGTGAAGACTATACGTGAAGCCACAGAAGAACCATTCTACCATTTTTTGTTAATAAGATATGTGAGTTTGATTAACTTTAACGAACCTTTACCTTTAATTAACCAATTTAAGGGTTCTTCCAATTGCCTGTACAGTATGTGAAGGTCCATTGAAAATGTTCTTTGAAGGGAAAAAAAAGGTTCCTTTAAGGAGTTTACATTGATGGTTCTTGAGGCACCAAGATATGATTCTTCAATGGCATCATGCAGATACTTTATTTTTACAGAGCTGATGTGACTTTGTATTTATTCGGATGATGAACTCTGCTTAAAATCCTGTGCAAACTGAAAGACTTGAACAAGATTCAGGAGGCGTGTAACACGTACCCGATGCCAGTCTGGTCTGTCACATTTGCAAAGTCTTGTTTCACACTTACAAGTGCAATTCTGAGCCTTCCAAGATGGAGTTCCATATTTTGTAATTGATTTTGTTGCCTAGTCTTTGCCTTGTGTTAAAAGGGAGGTCCACTGGTTTCTCACATACATTTGGCAATATTGAAATGGTGAAGCTGTACACAAAAACACTTTTTCTAGAGAAACTTACTGAGTCAGAACTGTTCACTGTGGGGGTGAATGAACCCAGGTCTCCGAAGAGTTTAATTTCTGTAAATGTTGCCTCATAAAAGGCAATTACATGAAATGGTTACAAATGTACTGGCTGAGAGTGGAAGACATTGTTTTATGATAGTTTGGAAATGGGGTTTTTGGAGATTTACTACTAATTTCAACATTGGTGATATCAGAAGAGTCTCAGTTTTTTAAGTGCCTTGTTAGTTGAGTGCAGCTGTCCCTTGGTGGAGGAGGAACCCTGTATATATGACTTGTGATGGGAGCACCTCCTCTCTACTCCCACTATACGAAATGTTTTTTTTTTCTTACTTGTGGTTTTATATAGTAAGTGAAATGACTATGCTTATGTCATAGATACCAAAGCCCCATTGTACAGAAATTTTGACTTGTTTCTTCCAGGGAGCCATTCTGAAAGTCTCAAAGACTGAATTATGGTGGAATTCCCCTTAAAAAAAACAACTTGTATCCAAGTGTGAGTGTGCATGCTTTGACATACTGTGAACCTCCTTTCCTTTCGCCAAACTACAAACTACCACAATCACTGAAAGGTAACACAAATTAGGCCAATCAGCTGAACGCCAGGAGCTTTAAACCTATAATGTACAAACTAAGCTATCAACCAGAAACCACACTCCCAGCAACGTTCATGCTCGCTTCAGGTACAGTACAGCAGATAATGTATTACGCTACTGCCTCTGCTTATATCATGGTTCAGTGAACATGGCTGTGATGTATTCAAATTGTTTGAAAATTAAGCTGCTGAAATTTGCATAATCATTAAAGAGTTTCAACACAGCAACGTTGTCCTGAGCTCTTTCTGAAGCAAACTGTCTTCTGGCTTACAGTTTGTCGGCAAAACCGTTTTTGAAACCGGGATCTGCACGTCAAGATCTGAGATCAGATCCTTCCAAGTCAGGCATGTGGAAAATCTTGGCACTTCATATGTAAGCCAAACTCAGACATGCGCAAATGTTGGAAGACGGCTTAAGGTTTAAGTACACAGACTGTGATAAAATAATCATAGTAAGTTGCAACAGATTATATTTTATTTGTACGGTGGCGTGTGCTGGTCCAGTACCTTATTAAGTCACTGTTTGCTGTTTTTCTCTCATACATTCACCGATTTGCATGTCATTTATGTGTCTTAACCAGTGGACCTTAAATCTCTCCTCATTCTCTCTTAAAAACATGAAAAAGCCCCTTTACCACTTTCCTTTTATCTTTTTTCCCTGAGAACGTTCAACACCGCCTCTATATCTACACCTAGCTCTCACTCTCTCTCTCCCTACCTCTCTCTGGTGACATTAACACTCTTTAAAGTGACTGATGACCATATCAGCTCTGAGCCACGAGCGGTAACGCTAATTGATGTGCAATTTGCGCATCATCATAATCTAAAGAGCTGCACTCCTTTAATGTGCCTGCTCGGGGTGAGAAGCTTCATTTAACAGATCAAAAGAGGGGCAGAGTGAGGGAGGAAAGGTAGAGACAAGAGCAAGAGGTAAGGAGTGCGAGCGGGAGACCATTTTTTACAGAGAGAACTACCGGCTACTTGTCACAGGATGTCAAATTGCATCTCGTTATGTTCGGATAAACAAGCCACAGAGGAGCAATGAGAGAGAGATCAAAAAAATGGCGCAACATTAAACATACTCACCCTCCCAGCACTCTTCAAAGAGACACACACAAACACACACCGACACACAAAGTGCTGGTAAATGCAACCAGACCAGGCATACACATTTGCACATGGCTGCCAGTAGCTAATTTACTTTGTGAAAATGTATTTGTTGCTGTTGGCAAGAGATCCTTACAGTTTGCAGACTGCCACCTGAGATAAGGATGTCAATACGACTCACTTTGCTCTGAGAGAATGAATCCGTCAGGAAAAGCTTCAGCAAATTTTGCTCAAAGGTTCCATGGACCAGAGATCCACAATGTCAAAAAGCCTACAACATCCCGGACAATCTCTAATCAAAGTCTGGGTTGCCAGGTCTTGGGTTACCCCGAGAGGGTAGCCTGCCATCAGCTTTAGATTTCAGACATGGAGATGATGTCACAGACCTTAGTGACACTTGCCCTTGAGAAGCCGGGGGTCATTAGTTTTGCACAAGCATGCTGGAGTTCAGTGGCACAGCATGTTTTTCTTTTTTACTGGTCCCAGTATGCTATTGTTTGGTCAACCTATCCCTTTAGCACAGTTACAAGTATCAGCTGAGAGCTTTGGACAATAGCAATCCCGTCTCAGGTTGGACAATAGCAGCACTCGAGTCTTTTCTACACACCAGGACCACAACAATAACACACAAGATATCCTCAGGAACCTGGCAACAACAATAGTACACCTTCTTGTAGCAAATAAAATCAGCTGCACTGGACTTGGACTGAAGTCAGGTAAGAAGGAAGGAATATTTTGGGGTGTCAGATGTCAGTAGATTTCATGACAAAATAAAACAACCTAGACCACAAAAACTTTCAACTTGGCCATTAGGGGATAATGTGAAATGCTTGGCCAGGGATCAGAGACAGACCAAGAAGAGAGAAAGGGAACGAGTTCCCATAGATTTGCAGATCATGTAGCAGGAGGTCGAGGCAGCGCAAGCTAAGAATCAATAGATCAGAGAGCAGAAAGAGAGAGAGGCGCCTGATGGTAAAATGACCTGAAGAAATAGGAATGGACGTGGGCAGAGCTAAACTTCTCGACATTTCCACTGAGCCGAGCAATGGTTACAGTATATAGTGACCTGCGATGCCCTCTTCTCTCTAAGCAAGCTAAGCTCTGAAGTACCAAACTTGCCGGAACTGATCTGTGACCTTGATATGTGAAAAAGACAACACCTTTGAATGTGGTCAAGATTCTTCTCTGACCACCTCCAAATATAACTGGAATGATCCAATCATGATCCGATAACAATGCACCTGGCTTTTGACGGGGTTAAGCAAAATCCAATTGTGAGCCAGTGTTAAAAAATGCAAGTTACAAATGGTGCGTGTTTACCTGAGATATAACCTTCTCCAAAGACTTTCTATAGCATTGACAATGCAGAAAAGCCTTCAAAAAGGATGGAACGAGTGGCACTTCTTGACTCAAATGCTAATCGTTTCCACCAGCTCATCACAAACGCAGCGCTTTGATGGACAAATGCTGATTCACTGGAGTCTTTGAACCCTCTGATGCCTGTAGTGGAACAAAGAAGACAAAACAGACCCAGTGAATGTGCTCTCTATCAGAATTCACACATGGACTCCCACTGAAGGCTAGGAGGCAGGAAGTTAAAATTGGAGAGATTTATGAAGCGGGGGGTGAGGGAGGGAGGTGAGGGCAGAAGAAACAGTGGAGAGTGAAATCGAAGGTGTCAGTGGCTCTTGGCAGATCGTAGGTGGATCTGATGGCTTACGAGGCAGGCTGTCCTACTCTTATTTCCGCTGGTCAAGAACAAGTGGATGGATCGATACAAATCTCTACGCTCTAGATTCTGATGGACGTGATCTTACTTGATCACAGAATAGGCTTACAGATGCTTACATCAAACTTCCTCCCAAATCATGTTATCATTCTTAACATCCCCTATATGTCCAACACAATCAGCAGCCTGTCAGATCTCTTGGTTGACAGGCTGCTGGTTTATCTCATAGATCTTTAACCTTGAATCCTAGCCTAGAAGATGGGCTCCCTTTTCAATCGTGGTTCCTGCCAGTGTTTCCTCCTCGTGCTCATAAAGAGGCCCTCCTTTTAAGTATCGGTTCCTCTTCATCATGCTCTGAGAGAGGTTTTCCTGCCACTAACCCCCTCAGCAAGGTTCTTTAGGGGCCTGAAACTACATTTTTGGTAGCAATAACTGTGTACAAATCACAACTGGATGGAATAACTCTATAGTATTTCCAACAAATAGGAGTGGGTGTGGGCAGAGCTAAACATTTCTTCAGCAATGGTTACAGCAAGCTAAGCTCTGTAGTACCAAAGTTGCCAGAACTGATCTATGACTTCAACAAGGGGTCTGGAGGCACATTTTTAGAAGTAATACGAGTTACACAAAGTGCAACTGAATGGAATGACCCTGTAGCATTCCTAATTCGGTACTTTGAGTATCAGGTCCAGGTCCAAGTCACGTTCCAGATAAAGCATAACAGTGTGCTTATCTCACCCCCCGAGACAGGATCATAGATTTTTGCATAAATTGCATAACAGTACACCTGGTGTCTGGCAGAATAGTACACACTGTTTTCTGAGCGCCAAAGGCCAGGTAAGGAGAGATGGAAAATACTGATATTAAGCCAATGATAAATTCAGGGTATATACTACCACTCAAAAGATTTTGCACACCGCAGGATTTTTTACCACTTTATTTCACAAACTACAGGTTTTTAATCTTGATAAGTACTCGTAAGTTGTAGAGTGAAAAACGTGATGTAAGAATATGTAACAGTGCATATTAAATGTTCTCCATAACTGTTTCAGCACTTAATAGCTCCTTAATTTTCCAACACTTGTTTGGTGAGCCAGATAATAATTATAATTATAATTATTATATACTTTTCATAGTGATGAATATCAGTAGTGATTAATAAAAAAAAAAGGGGACTCAAATGTAAATATACTGTAAATGTATTTGTTAGAAAAGAATATTGAGTGTATTTTCAGTTAATATTAAGTGAGTAACATTCAAATATAGAATATCTCGGTGTGTGCTAAAAAACTTTTGACTGGCAGTGTGTATTCATGGAGCTCATTCAGACACACTCCTGCATGCACAGCCGTGCTGCCAGTGTTTAAAAAGAACTCAGAGCAAAGCACATTGTGCATGACTCAATCTGAGCTAGACAACTCCCTGGACACACTGTCTTTCCTTATTTTAGCCTCCTCTCCCTCTCTCTCTCTCTCTCTCTCTCTCTCTATCTCTCTCTCTCTCTCTCTCTCATTCTTTCTCTCATTCTCTCTCTCTCTCATACTCTCTCTCATTCTCTCTCTCATTCTCTCTCTTTCATTCTCTCTCTCTCGCTATCTCTTTTTGTCTCTCTATGTCTGTCTCCCCCTTTCTCTCTCTCATTCTCTTTCTCCCTTATTCTCTCTCTCTGTCTCTCTCTTTCTTTTTGTCTCTCTCTCTCTGTCTCTCTCTCCCTCTCTCGCTCTATCCCTCTCTCTGTCTGTGTCTCTCCCTCACTCTCTCTCTCTCTCTCTCTCCCTCTCTGTCTCTCTCTCTTCCTTTTTGTATGTGAATGATGTCTGTTTCCACGGAAACTCCTTTGGGCAATTAGATGTGCAAATATTGTGGAACGGATTAGGACAGACAGAACGTGCTAGGAAATGAGGCGGAAAAAACAAAGGAAAAAAAAATAAAAGATAAAAATGGGCTGAGCGTGAAATCATGTTGTGCAAAGGGGACGAGGAAGGAGATCTCGTGTTGCGGTAGACGGGGTGACTAGGACAGATCCTGCTACTGCAAATCTCTGTCAAACCTCACTTTCCATTACTAATAAGACGCCAAAATGGATTAAAAACGCATGTCACAAGAAACACTGATCAAAGAGCCACGTTATTAGAAACGTGACGTTCTAATGGACAGGCATCCAAGAATCTGTAAACCTGGAGAGCATTTAGAGTTTCTGCGCCGTGGAATGTCTTTGAACAAGGTTACACCAGGACCTGTTCCAGGAATGCTGCCTGGATCGAGACGTGAGACTCTGACGCTTAACAAACAAGTTCGGTCTCCGCTTCGTTTTCTTCGAAACATGCCGGTGGGGAGAGACAGCGGAGGAGCTGACTAAGCAAACAGCTCATCAACTGACAGGCAAAAACACACTAACACACAAAAACACACACACGAATGCTGTGTCGGCACCTTCTCTATTTGAAGTTTCCTTCCTTTCAATATCCGCATTAGGAGACATGCGGTATTAAGAGACTGCCAAAGCAGTGAAGGCTCAATTAGGACACAATATTCCAATAAACCTCCTCTATCTGTCCCATCGAAGGTGGAGAATGAGGACGAGGCACTATTGTCAAAAAAAGTAGGCCATCGTATCAGCTTTCCCCTGTCAATTCAAATACAAACCGCTCTTTTCGGTTTCCTTCCACGTTCCTTCTACTGTAGGCTGGATGCCACTGCGAGTGTACATATGTGTGTGTGTGTGTGTGTGTGTGTGTGTGTGTCTGTTATTGTGTGCATGTGTGTGTGTTTGGTACTGCGAGAACAAATGTAACAGCTGTACGTGACAGAGTGGGGCTGCAGCTGTATGGCGTTAGCTGAAATCGGATACGAGCGCCTAATCCCCCAACGACAAGCCCTCGATTAGCACGCCGCCAAGCTGATTGTCCTCCAACGTGGACCTTTCCTAAACAGAATGGCCCTTCTTTCTCTCCCTCCCTTCCTCTATCTCTCCATCTGCTCGTCTATGAGGTCATCCCATCATCGCTGGCAGGTGCGCTAACTTCTGCTCAATCATGGAGGTCAACTGGAAAAACGACTACCACCAGCTCTGAGCTGTTCAGTCAAAAAAAAAAAATAGATAAAGAACATTTCTTTATTAGAATCCCACTTCTATTATCAGAATCAGACTCAGAAAATGTTATTGATCCCGCAGGAAATTGCTTATGCAGCAACACACAGAGACAGTAACAATACAATATAAAGCCTAAATAAAATCAAAATATGAAAAATACACTATGCTATATACAGAAATGCTTGGAAATACTAGATATAAGTAACACAGTTGAGTGAAAAACTACAGAAACAAATGGTAGTCAGTTGTTGCACTTATTGGAAAATCAGTAGTAATATTAAGTAATGAAAAAGTAATATTGACCAAAGTAGTGAAATTGCAGATGAAGACTATTCCAGATAAGATATTGCAAGTAATGAAGTTATTCAGCATGATGTTGCACATGATGATAATGTTTAAGAACTCCTAGACAGATGCAGAAGCTGTTGGTTTTTAGAAGTTGATGCAGTTGAGGCTGCACAGTATTCACTTCTGAGAGTTTCTATGTCATTCATTTATTGGTGAAAAACTGGCCAGTTAGAAAAAGTGTGAGCATTAGTTAGTTTCAGCTGGGCAAGACATGTTGGTGATGCAACTGTAAGTATAGAACTTTCCTGTTGTTAACTCTGGATGCCTGGCCCACACAGAATCTGGGACCCTTGACAATTGCAAAAGGTTTCAGGCTGAACCAATTATTTCCCAGATTATCTTATGGTGTGGGAAACATACACTACCAGTCAAATATTTTTGCACTCACAGATTTTCTGCATTTACATGTTACACATTATTGAGTATATTCTTAATATTCTTAATTCTTAATATTCTTTGCTAACAAATAGATTTACAGTATATTCAGCATTTGAGGCCCTTTATAAGCCAAAAAACAGTTAACGAGTGCATTTAAAGTTAAAGAACAGTCTAGAATTTGACTCTGTATCACCACAAAACCAGTTATTAGGAGTCAGACATGCACTGTTACAGATTCTTTCATCTTAGAAAGGAAACTGGCTTTATTTCACATATTTGCATTTATATGCTTCCAAAGCTTTACAAGAATAACAATGTGCAGTTAACTTGTTGTGTGCAAAATTGTTTGACTGGTACTGTGTAATCCATACTGTTGACCTTGGATCTATGTACAGTCCAGTAAATACTGAACTGTAAATATTAAAGATATCAGCAATGACCTCCAACACACCAACACTGTCCTCCTTCTCCTTCCAGTCATTTGGATTGTCATGGTTAGGACGTGACAGTGACATGCAACCTCCACCCCAGTCAACAGAAGGTTTTGCCAGTTAAATTCCCACCCAACCCAGTCAATGACACCCATTCGAATACAGCTGGGTTGTCTAGATCAGTTAATTTTCACAGTTTTTCTTTAGTGGCTTGGAAACCTTGACTGCTCGTTCCACAACACACCTCTGCTCTGGAATTTACACTAAGCTGATGCAATCCAGGCTAAGAGATGTAGAAGTAGCCCAAGCATCACTCAAGAAGAGGCTTGAAAATTATCACTCCTATATAAATACTGTGGCTTCATTGACCAGAACCTCTGTGTCGCATCCACAGTGACAGATCAGCCTGATTGACGGCTACTGATAGGCCAATTAAAAGGCACGCACCCACCGCTCAGGCACTGATTTCCCATAAGCCTCTGTGTTAACGCACACGGCCAGCGCCAGTTGCTCCTGGATGCTGACAAGAGACAGACGGACGAGTGAACACACACATTCACACACACACACACACACACACACACACACACACACACACACACACACACACACACACACACACA
>JBBJLS010000011.1:6362228-6372398 GCA_037577275.1 Bryconaethiops microstoma
GTTCCTGAGCAAGACCCTTAACCTCAAGTTGCTCCAGGGAGACTGTGAGACTGCCCCCTGTAGTTAGGGAATGGAAGCCGCTTTGGATAAAATCGTCTGATAAATGCTGTGAATGTATTACTGAATGTACACAAGGTGTTGTGAGGCAAGAATATTTATTATCTCCCATTTTTACCATATTTTTTCCAACAATAACCATCTTTACCACTTTTTATCCATCCTCTACATTACATATGAAAACTCAGTAGATATGTAGGTTCACTGATGGCAAATAAAAAAGCCATATTTGTTTTGTAGGCACGGTGACGTCTGGTTCCATTCCCCACCACTGTAACAGAATCATTATGCTCCTCTGGGATTAACCATTTCAAAGCAAACTGCCCTGAACGGTTTTGGTTACATCTCAACTGCTTTAGCAACAAAACTGTTTCAAAAATGTACCCTTTAAGTTTTGTGAATAAAGTGTTTGTGAGGGACACAAGCTGGAAAGGGAGACTCTGCTGCCCCCATGTGGTAAAAATGGCAACCTACAGAGGCCTTCCTCATTTATCTGAGTCTCCGAGAAGCTCCTGTGATCGATTACACTGCCAGAAACAGCGTGTACCTTCAGATAATGCAAAGATAATGGCCAGCAGTAAGTCCAGAGAAGATGTGCATATGTGCCCTGAACCACAGCGTAGCTTACGAGGCTCATTTTTCAACGTTCCGCTGGGGTTCCCGGTGTGGAGAACGGAAGGTCCCTCTCAGCGTCCAGAAAAGTAGCTCTGTGGAAAGTAGAAAGTAGAAAACGTCCCATGGAGCAGCTTGTTGTACTCATCAGGTCTTTCAGAATGCTGGTCTGGGGTCAGTTGTCCTTTGTGTCTTTTTGTTCGAAATGTTTGACCATTCAAGAGTTAATTCATTCATTTTCTGTACTTAAGCCTGGCTTGGATCGTGGGAGCCCATCCCGGGGTCCACGGGCGCAAGCCAGTGACTCACCCTGGACGGGGCGCCAGCCCACCGCAGGGCTCAACCAAGAGTTTTCTTTATTCTTTCGAAAGTTCAAGGATAAAAGATCTGGGTAATAAAAAGAAAAATGGATGTAGGTGGGCTTATTAGGGACTTAGTCTGTTTTGAGGTTTATTAGAAGCAAACGAACACTTTCTGCCCAATTTTACCAGTGGTTCCAGATGTGTATTGATGTTGGTGTTGATATCAACCATGGAAGACAGAGGCCCAAGCTTAAGTGTCCTCTTGTGACCTTGTAGATTGGAAACGGTGACTTTGAGCACATCACTGAACATCATTCAGCGTAATCCCCAACGAAGTGAGACAGGAGGCCACAAGGCCGGGATCCAGGGTGGGACCTTCCTATGAGGACTAAACCTAACTGTCCCTTTGAAGATATAGTCAAAAAGTGAAAGCTTGAGATGTTTAATCAGTAGAGCAGTTTGTCCAGATGACTCACCTTATGGACCATTTATGTACCAGATATATTCGCTGTACCAACAGCGCTCATTTATCCATCTACGAACATTTACGACCTCGTTTTGTCCCATAAAAAGGCTGTTTTTGTTAGTGCCTTTAAGACCGTTTCAAATAGCATTGCATTGCTTTTCCAAGAAAAAATAAATCCTCCACAAAGAACACGGCATTTTCCAGCCAATTTTAGCACACAAATTCTGTTCGCTGAATTTAATGAGTGCAAAGTACAATTTATAAAATGTGCCATAACTTGCCCCGTTACACTCAATTGACTGAACAGTAATTGTGAATTATAATGTGCTCTCT
Organism: Bryconaethiops microstoma; assembly: GCA_037577275.1. Taxonomy (NCBI): domain Eukaryota; kingdom Metazoa; phylum Chordata; class Actinopteri; order Characiformes; family Alestidae; genus Bryconaethiops; species Bryconaethiops microstoma. The sequence continues at coordinate 6,363,999 of JBBJLS010000011.1, forward strand.
GTAGAAAATGCACCTTAACCGCACTTAGAAAATCCAACAAAACATGTTCTTCGACCAAACTTGCCCACAAATATTTAAACGACCTCTCCTCTGATTGGATGATTCGTCTAGATTGAAACACTCTGTATATCATCACTGTAAGTGGGCGGGGCTAAATTGCTATTGGCTGAAAGGTGGCTGTATGAATTCATCACATCACTAATATGGTTCACAATAAAACGGACCATTTTTTGCAGCTTGAGTGCCATATTTTGAAGAAAAAAAAAATAGAATATGACCCAGTTTGCATTTTTTGTTTTTATTTACTCATTTTTGTACAAAAAGAGGTATGATATAACATAGCCAGCAAAGGATAGGCCACATTTTTACCATAAAAACAACCAAAACAACTTCAAAAACGGGGAAGAACAATCAAGTGGCATTACAGGTTCGTGCATGTGACTGATTTATCATTAGTGTTTACCCAGTTAAGCTGCATAATGATGCCGTCTAGAAGACGATGACGTACCGATTTTTCATTAAATGTATGCAGTATAGCTCCAGAAAACCTACGAATTTAGGTGCTTTTTTTTTTTTATAAAAAAGTCTACCATCCACGCCCTCAAACCTCTCCTAGATATCAGGTCTATTTCTAGGTGCCAGCTTAAAGTTCCGATGTTTGTCTGGAGCACCTTGCGCACACAATCAATTTAGGACACTTTTTTCCGAATACACAAACGTTTGTTAATTGGTATTAATATGGAATCATGTGATCATTAGTCATTTTAAAAGGTATAGCTGTTAATAGCTATACTGCAATTAATTATATAATATTAATTACACCGATACCCAGGAAGCTAGTCTTTGAAATAAACACTTGGAGCACATAGTGTATGTTCGAGTCTGGCAATATTAATACACTTCCGCCCCGATCAGAAGGACTCGCTGATTTAATGCCTGGCAATGCCATGAGTGTCGTTCGCGAGGAGTCGCTGGCGGTCATTGCAGCGCTCCAGAACCAGGTTAGCAGCGAAGGAGGGCGGGAGACGGCTCAGTTTGACTCCCTGCACCTTCCTGTGCGACGGCGTGCACACCGCATCCTCGGCATTCGCTAATACTGACGAGGAACAGAAGAAAAACACTTTTTTGGTGCACAGCGAGTCGAAACTGAAAACAGACTGAGCTAGTTCTTCTGGGTTGCATACTGATGATATGGACACGGAAATGTTATTAGGGGGTTGGGAAGGTGGAGAAAACACACATGAGCCAAGAAGTTCAAGTTCAGCACCTTCATTACGGACTGAGAAGTCGTCCCCCCCCCCCGCAAGTATTCGGACCACTAAATTTGCAGTTTTTCCCCCACGGATGAAACATTTTTGGCGTCCACATTTTTGCTTCTTTAGTTCACTGCTGGAGCTACGAGGGTAATGTTATTAAAACACTAGAAGTCAACAGTCACCCAAAGAGTTTCTGTAAAATGTCACCAAAACCACATGCAGGTCTTCATTACTGCTCTACAGACTTAAGACTGTCTTTAGAAACTGGTCTCTGAACGGTCCGCCCATATCTTGCTACGTCCTAAACCATCCTGACAAATCTGCTCCACCTTAACGGTCGCAGTGTATTTTTACAGAAACGATGTAGGCCATTTGAATGATTACAGGACTCTATGTTAGGACATTAGTTCTCTTCTCTACGAAAGAAGCAAAATATGGACACTGAAAATATCTACTGCTTGCTTAAGTATGTAATGGCCATTTTCTGCCAAGTTCATCCTTTAAAGCAATATTCCAGCATGCTGCATCTGCCGTAAACATTTATTTATAAGATACAGGTCTTGGCATGAAAGAGGCTCGTGAACTCTTTCATTCCTGGTGGCAACCTTCACCCAGAGAGATCCGATCACAAGCGGACAGCTTTGTGCTTCAGCTGCTCTAGCTTTCCATACTTTTAATCATTTGTCATTTTTGTTCATTTTGTACCCTCAATAGTATAGCAATAGTCTAAAAGCCTAAACATGTTTTATGAAGGAGTTTTAAAGGTACGCTGCATTCGCGGAAAAGTGCCTGTTTGTACATTTTCAACACCTAGACTCATTAAAAGACCAAAAAGTCATACAGCAAAAAGTCGCAATTATTCCAAATGGTAGTAAGGACAAACCACTCCAGTGACTTTAGGACTACCAGCCAAGGGACAATTTAGTACCTTTTTCTGAGAGAGTATTTTGCCTGCATTTAATCTCGATATGATATTCAATAAAAAACGAACTGATGGTGGTATGACACTGTTTTTGGCAAAGTCCTCTTTGGAACAGAGCACTATGATGCCAGTATCCAAATCTAAACTGAAGTATTGTGAAGACCCCAGTTCTGGTATTAAAGAAAGATCTAAAAGAAAAGTGATTTAGATCCTCTGGAGTCATTAGACCTTCTCACACCTGAACAAGGTTCACTTATGATCGGTTCGCCCAAGACACCTGCCAATAAAAGATATAAACTGCGTTGAAACAACAGGTTTCTGTTTGGGGAAACACACCAAAATTATCAACAGTGCTTCAAGTATAAGTCTATATACAAGATACCAGAAACAAAAAAACAGCTAAAGACATTGAAAATGCTGGAACATTCCTTTAAGAACATTAATTTGACTCTTGCTGCTCGCTCCTGGCTGAACTATTCACACGAGAACTGTTGAACCCCTTCACATTACAAGGACAAGGATACGGACGAGTTGCTTGTAAACATACGGGAAACGTAAAGGACATTTCACAGAACGTTAACGTAAAATAAGAGACTCCGTCACAAGGAGAACCCAGAGCCAGTTGAACAGTTGATGGGGGGGGGAGGAACCCTAATATTGAACGAGCAGGGGTGCCAACACAAGGAAACAGACGTGAAGGTCTGAAATAAAACGTTTCTGTAGCCTACTGCATAATGAGAACCTAAATTATGAACACTGAATATTCGATATGCATACATACATACATATACATACTATATACACACACATACAGGGATATCCTTCACTAGAAGTTTAGTACATTGATCTGTACAACAGCCTCAAAAGGGAGGTTGTTGAGCAAAACACCGTCTTGCCTATACAGTAAATACTATGTTTTATAGTACAATTTAAAAAAAAAATGAAAGAAATAAAAGGAAAAAATGTTGCGTGTGCCCGGAAAGGCCACAAAGTGCATATATATACGATCAGAAGCCACTGTCTGGGGTGAACTCGTCAGGAAGCGACTGTTTAATCCCTTCCTCTATATGGGCTGCCACAACATGTTCACGACCGCCGCTGACTGACATGGGTTGGTACAGAAAGATCTAACCTACTGTGTTCCTGCCTCCTGCCTCAACTCGAGTAGTGGCGTTCCCACCTGTGAACTTATGAACTGGTGAAAGGCCGGCGGTCGAGGCTCCCCTGCTATTTCACCCAGGCTGTACTAGATCGATATATCAGGAAACAGGTCTGATCATTACGAACACTCAAATGAGAAGAATGCTTTAAGATCAAAACAGAAAAAAAAAGAAGAAAAACACTTCAGTTTGAAGTATGTGAAGGAACAAAGATCAGATCATTTTGACCATGAATGAAAGAAACTCCAGCAAAAATGGACTCGTGTGCGTGGAGAGCCACCTGTCCTCAGTGCGGGACGCTGCCCTCTAGAGGGGAATGTTTGAAATAACAGGAGAGATGATCGATGCTCTATTTTGCAGAAGCACCTCGGACGTGTCCGACATTTGACATTCCGAGACGTGAAGCAGTGCCACTGGTCAGATCAAACTCACTCTTTTCTCTAATAGAAATTAGATTCATATTAACTGCTAGCAGCAAGAAACAAAACTTTCATTGTGAATGAACTGAGTTGATGTTCTAATTGATTTCAGTTGTTGTTTTTTTTTCAAGCATTCCCCCCCTTGACAATCCTTTAACAAAGGACTTCTTCACATTAAAGACTCAAAAGAGAAACACAGACTTGTCACTTTCCTTTCCTCTCTCACCTTCCTCTTTAAAATAATCTCTCTAGCTTCAGAGCCAGCACCACCCCTTACCAACTGCCCCCCACCCTCTCTCTCTCATATTGCCCACAGCGCCTTCTAGAGGCCTGAGGGCAAACAGTGCTTTTCCTGCCTCTCTCCTCATCCTTTGGTCTCGCAATGCGACAATCTTTGTCGTGCCCATTCTCCGTCTATCTCCACCTCTCCTCTCTCTCCTTGCCTCCCCCACCGTGGCTGGAAATCCACGTTTAACCGTTGAGCAGGTAGACCACCAGCTCATAGGTGCACATCATGATGGCGGTGTTGGGGATCTGCCGGACCAGGTGTGTGGTCAGGCCGCGGTACAGGGCCCTGTAGCCCTCCTCTCTGAACACGACGCCCAGGGTCTGGAAGAACGAGCGGTACTTGCTGCCTTCCTCTCGTAGCCTGGTGCGGATCACCTCTGCAAGAGACCATCCGGAGAGCGGTTTAGTTTCTGAGGCGGAACAAGGCCTGTACACATTTTCCTACCTCATCCCAAATGTAGTTGAACAACAAAGACATTTCAAACATCAAAAAGTTGCTTCTTTAGTTTAGAACTGCAGCTGTGAGGCTATTTAACAAATGCTGGAAATTCAATAGTCAACCAAAATGAACAAATCAGGTCTGTAAAAACACATCACCAAAACTTTCCCGGGCTGCTCAAACATGTGGAACAAACGACGTGGAACAAACTTGCATTTCAGTTTTTTCTAAACTGGTGCAGGTATTAAAAAAAAAACAAAAAAAAAACAAACAAAAAAAAAAAAACCCTGACATTTCATTTGATGGCTACAAAGGCCGTAACTTCTAAACAGGCCACATTTTACCAATATACTAAATTCAGGAAATAAATTGTAATTGTGCATATAAATGTACGGAAATGTGTCCTCTGAACCATACTGTATGTAATACAACTCATACTGTTTTCACGTTTCTTGTGCGAAACTATAGAAGCAAACTTCAGACACCCAACTTAGCTGATATTTGGGTCAAAGGTAAATGGGGGGAAAACAGAAATAGCAGCGACCATCAACAGAACTGCAGTACAGCTAGAACAAACGACTCACCGTGTGGATACGCGATGGACGTGGCGCAGGTTTTGGACGTGGCAGCAGCTAACATCATTCCAACAAAGTCGGAAGCGTCCTTCACCGATTCGTCCTCATCGTCCATGTTGGCGTTGGCTTTGGACTCCAGGAGCTTTCGTTTGATGCTCTCATAGATCACAAAGTGGATGACAGTCTCTGAGATGCCTGCGTAGGAGGCAGACATGCCTCTATAAAAGCCCCGCAGTCCGTCTGCCTGATAGACCCGCCGCACGCACTCAAACGCACTCATTCGCCTCTCGCCACGGTTTCTGGGGACAAAAGGAGACACATTACATTCATTTACCAGGTTTTGATCTTTACAGGCTGAGATGCTGATTAAAATAATTTTACACTGAAGTTAGCCAATCAACACAGCATGTCCACTCACATCTATTTTAACCAAAGATGTTTTTCCAGGATATTCCACAGATTTATAGTAATGTACTTTGCATTATTTGCATTTTCACTGCTGGATTGGATCAGTGGAGAGACGGGAGCGGCGCTGTGTACATCTACATTATAATAGCAGGTGGTTTTAGTGGGCCATACAAAAATATGAGATTTTCTGGTTAATAAAGATATTCGAGTTCTGAACATACTGTAAATGTATTGGTTAACAAAGAACAGCCTACTAAGTGCATTTTTGGTAAATATTAGTTGAGTCTAACATACAAATGTAGAAAAGCTTACTGTGTGCAAAAACTTGACATGTAGTGTAGTTTTAGGTTGGAACTCCACATCAGTAAAACTAATTTGTTCGGACTAACTAGAATTTGATTCATCTTCAGTTGGAGTTGCTTCAATATGTATGGTTTGTCAACAACTCTATAGCTCATCAACAGCTAAGTGTTGCAACACTATTCTCTCTGGGGAAAGGTGAACCCACTCTGCCTAGTCACCAAACACTCCACCACCATAAATACAGCTCTGCTTACCTGGCATCCAGCTGCAGCCGGGTCTTTATGAGCCAGATGGGATTGGTGGCCGTGATCGCAGTGAACCCTGGGAAAAAGCGACAGCAGGGTCAGATGAGAGAGTGACATGGGCGAGCTGCAGTCACTCAGCACAGGCAAGAACACTGAGCAGACTTATACACCTCAGAAAAACAAAAAAACGGAAACACAAACTCGCCTACGGTCATTTCACACTCCAGAGAAGCACTGTGCACTTCTGTAAGACGTGTTTATGGCCTGTTCAGCTTTTCCAGCGCAAGATAAATGCTTATCTGACCGTATTTGGGGCCATTACACACCCATATCAGTGAATTTCCTGCCTACGGCTAAACAGGAATGCAGCAGGGTTGTCAACAGTGACGGGCGCCCTCTGTCAGATATGCCAACTCAGGCCAAACAAAACTGTTCTTAAAGCCACAAACACATCTTAGAGTAGTGGGCCATAAAAAGCGAATAAGGCCTTTTAAACTAAAGTGCTAAAAGTAACCAATTCCAGCTAAACTGTGATTTATTCCTTTACTCCTGCATAAAATATTCCCTTCAAATGACTGAAAGCCCTAAGATTGTCTGACAGAAACAAGCTTCTAATGGTAAAGTTAAGAGTTATTTACAGTTGGGACACATAATGGCATGACTATGTCCTTGGTGTGGTGTGTATTAGTGATTTTATTCCATTTTTTCCCCCACGCTGGCATTCCCAAATAACATGTCATGTGAGTCGTATGAGGATTAAAATGAGATATTAGTAACAAATATTGGCACTGCAAAGACATTTTGGGTCTGCAAGGTGGGCCTATATGATGAACATACACTGAGTTGTCAGTTTATTCAGCATATCCCCCACTTTAATGCACACTCAAACTTCATACGTCATGTGATGGTGGCATAAATTAGCCAGACCGATGCATCAGAGAGTATTCAGTTATTTAGAAACAAGCAAAAAAAACCTTAGTGATTTTTTTTGCAGCAACACTGGTTGTAAAAAGTGCTATATAAATTGAATTGGCGCACTGATTCTTGCACATTCCAAACTAATTTTTTTTTTTTAAGTGTTGATCTGGATTTGTGAAGCTGACCAGGTAAACGGTTTAGGGGCTCTTCCAAAGCGCCAATTGTTTCTCCAAACTGTTTCATATGGAGAGGACATGGCAGGTAAGAATACCTGCAGCATAAAAAAAAAAACTACTTCACCATCTAGAACAGTGGCCCCAAACCTTTTTCGCGCCACGGACCAGTTTCAAGTAAAACTATTTTCACGGACCGTGAACAAAGTGCTTAAAAATACGAAGAAGATCCTCAAGGACATTAGTTTTTTTTACTCATTTTTGCTAGCTTGTGGGCTACATTTTTGCTGTACCATATCACGTGACCGAGACGACCGTTTTTTCCAAAATGAAAGATTTTTCAGACTCTGATAATCAATTAAATATTTTTTATAATATCCAGTGGTTGGGGACCTCTGATCTAGAAGACCAAGCCCGGGCGTGAGAACCACAGTTTTTTTAGCAACACTTTCATTGTCTGTCTAATTACTAATTCACTGCCTCTGGCATTTTCACAACAGGTTTGTTCTTGTCATTTTCCCTCCTCTTGATGAAAGGAGGAGTTCTCAGTGATGACTGGAACTGACTGAGAAGTATGTTAAACACTGGTTAATCCCAGTGTGTCAGAACATATTGCTGCATTACGTACTATCAGTATGGACTTTTTACAATGGAAAATGCAGATAAATTATACTTTATAAAAATTCATGCTGCCACGGAGGCATATGATATGATAGCAGATAGGAAAACCTAATAAACAGGCAACTCAGTGTACGACCATGTACATGCAAATAAAAAATGTGATTTTAGGTCACTATATGTGCTATAAGTGCAAAAGGTTTTCAAAAAAGCATGTTCAGTTTCATGTGTTATGTGTTGCCATACATCATTAGTGAACTATTAGCTATGGCAAAATTATACATGAGGGTTTGGCACTTTCTGAGGAGTGAAGCTGGTCCCCATTTAAGTCAATGGTAAAGGATGACTGTTACACATGAATGTTCAAATGCTCATATTGAGACAATGTAAAGGAGACGATGAGCAACCAATTGCTGTACAGTACACTAAATGGAGAAAAAACAAACATTCTTAGGTCTATCAAACCAAAAGGAGGTCTACTGACCTACAGTGGGGGTGGGGGGGCTTTAGACAGGGAAAGAAGCCTAGGGCAACTGGGTGAAGGAGGATGATCGACCGGTACGAAAGATCGAGAGAGAGAGAGAGAGAGAGAGAGAGAGAGAGAGGGGTAGAGAGAGAGAGAGAGAGAGAGAGAGAGAGAGAGAGAGAGAGAGAGAGAGAGAGAGAGAGAGAGAGA
>JBBJLS010000011.1:6432291-6444006 GCA_037577275.1 Bryconaethiops microstoma
TAACTTTTGTTTAATTGCAGACAGTATGAACACGAGATAATTTCTTTTTTGGTCAACATCATTTGATTTGTAAATAAACATCCATTCTTGCCATTCATATATATACAACTGATTTTTTTTTTTTTTATTTATTTTTTTTTTTTTATTAATTTATTTATTATTATTATTTATTTATTTATTTATTATTATTTCCTTTTTTTTGTATTAATATACTCTTTTACTCTATACCATTTTATATAGCTTTATTCTGTAGTTGTTGTTTTTTTTGCTGCTCTTACTTTTGTACCGTCCATATTCTGCCATAACAATGGAAATTTCCCTAATAAAGGCTTGTCCTATCTTATCTTATCTTATCTTATCTTATTACTATTGTGTTGCCCACAATTCTGAGTTTATAGGGTCTAATTCTTTTCTTTTGCACTTTTCTGCTTCTGACATTTGGAAATCCTCAAGGTTTTTTCATTTGTATGTTTATATGAATGTATGAATGTATGTCTATATGTATGTATTTTCCATGTCTACTCTGTGATGGGATGGTGACCTGTCCAGGGTGTTTCTCTGTTTTGGGATAGGCTCCAGCCCCCCCATACCCTGGTTAAGGATAAGGGGATCAAATGGAAGGATGTTTGGAGGAAGGGATGTTTCTATGTCTCGGTTTCAGCAAACTAAGATTCCTCACGATAAAGAAACACATAAGGCTGTAATAAGCGGATAAATGATCACTGTCATTATCCCCATTCACCTTCTCCTTATCCCCTTATCTATATATCCAGCTATTCATTAAAGTAAACCCACTATACGACTACCACCCTACCAACGTACTGCCTTTAATTTAACGACCAACAAGTATCAATCATTTCAGTAAATATTTTAGTCCAGTTATACAATAAACTATGGGACCATGACTTACCAAGATACCAACAGAGCCTTTGGAGCCATCTGGGTTTTTTTTTTGTATTATTATTTTTATTTTATCATTAATTTGTATTTCAATTTTGACTTTTGTTTTATCTTATTCTCAGAATGGCCCTGAATATTATGAATTTTATAAAAGAAAAAGGGTCTCTGTTTGTGAAGTCACAATTAGACTCGTAATGAGGCATAATGGTCATATTTATTTTTACATTTCCACAAACTGAAATGAAAACTCCCAGGCCGTGCCCACCAACTGTTCCTGTTTACAGTACGACGGTGCGGCGTATGATTTCGCTGGTATGATTTTATTATTCTGATTTGCTGGTGTAAACAACAGATGGGGACGTCATTACCCTCTGCCCCTTGCCACTCAGGACCCGACACCTGAAACCACATCTCCACCGCGTCCAAAAAGTTTCTCAATCCGAAGAATTTAATACCAGTTGCTGTGTTTCTTTGGTTGGACACAGGTGGGTTGGTGGAGCTACAGGTTCTAGAGGGTCCATTCTTCTTCTAAATGGCATGTATTTCGTTAAAAACTCAGAATTTCTGCTGCTTCTCAATTAATATTTTTACCGGAAACATATTTTCACTCACTGGCCCCTGAGTCGACTGTCTCCTGACAATAAATTGCGAGTAGAGCAATACCCTCACAGCCATCCATGACTGGGGCTCCAAGACTTGCACCCCAACCCTCTCCAGCCCTCAAAATTCAATATTTCGGACCAATTTGTGAAAAGTAAAATCGTTAATGTCAGCCTACGCTGTTGCAATAAAAAAGATCTAATGCAAGGAGTTCACTGAGCCATAAAATAACCTCTTTTAGTTCTCTTAATAGAAAAAGAAATTGTGAGTGTGGTGAACCTTTTAAAGTTTGTAATGTGGAAAGATTTCTTCTAGAACCTTTAAATTGTATAAAGGTTCTGTGAACTACGGGTTCTTCTCATTCGCAAATCTCATTTTCCAAATGGATTTTGAAAAACATGATTGTGATGTTCTTTGAGGAACCAAAGGCACCTTGGCGTTTGAGTGTTTCCACTTCTTTCCCATAATAATCTAATAAAACTCAATAATAATCAAATTATTTTTGCTGGAGGAGATGTGGACATGTCCTCATTCGTGTTCCATTCATCTGGCATGCTTGACTCGGACAGCAGACGATTTCCAGCCTCTTCCAGTCTCACAGTGGTTATGGATTTCTGGTCAGGGTAGCAATGCAGTTGATATGAGTGGTTCTTTGTTACTGCCCTGGACGAGTCAAGACGTTTTTGCATTCAAAATACAAACGTTATGTCATCATGCCCCATTCACACTTGAATTCAGTGCTTCCCACTAATGATTAGAACCACCAAAATGCATGTTAAGGTCTTACAGAGGACTTGATGCTGAAAAGAAGTTGCGAGTGTTAAGAACATAAGTACGTAATGGAGAAGGATTCCATCTAGAATCTTTAAACTTTGCAGTGGTTCTTTAAACTTCGGGTTCATCTCACCTGCATTTACCAAAATGGTTATTGAAAGACACAATAACTGTGAGGTTTCTTAAGGAACCAAAGACACCTTTGCGTTTAAGGGTGGAGGATTTATGCATTGAGTTTACAATCATTTCCAATAATGATCTAAAAAAAAAAACTAAGAATAATCCAGCATTTTTTGCTGGAATAGGTGTGGAAATGTTCTCACCTGGAGTGATTGGATTACAGAGCATCTTCAAGACTCACTGTACCGCATTCACACTTGAATTTACTGCTTGCCACTAATGATCGGAACCCCCAAGATGCATGTTAAGGTACAGACACGGCCTTACACGAGGTTTGATGCTCTAAATTCGTGGCTAAAACTGTTTGCTCAGTGTATTACTAAGGGCTGATTCTGCCGTACACTGAGAGTGTAGAGCTCAGTCTGTGTTCTGTAAGACCACGCGATCACACTCGCCCACGCCACACGCCAAACAGGAGCAGGAGGGATGATTTCCCACGTTCTCCGGGTGCTGAAAGCAACACTTCATGCCACTCTAAGCCATACGTCACTCAGAGCTCAGTTCTAATGAGAGTTTCTCGTTCTGTTCTCAGTGGCGTGTGACATCGGTTTTGCTCTTTTCCAACTTTTTTTTGATGACTATAATAATGACTCTAATAATTAGGCACCACATGATTACTCAGTCTTAGCTGATTACTCCGTCATAATTAATCCATCAATCGCTGTTCTCGATGAATCGGTATAGTGATTGCTTTGCTATTTAAATGTGAAAAATGATCATCGGACGTCATTATAAAGCTGCATTCAGCAGTCTGAACATTCACCACAAGGGGGAGCTCTTAGAGGTCAGATTGCTTTTTCGTACTGTGTATTGTGTTAATTGTCAATGCAATCAATAGATTAACCAGTTACTAATATTGTGGACAGTGACAGTACTAATCATACACATCAATTTATATTCATATTTTTAACTCTTCGAAGTTGCAATCTTTTGAAAAATCAAAAGCGTGTAGAAAGTTGATGCTACTTATTTCTCACTTGTAGGTGATAAAGAAACACATGAATGAATAAATATACAACAAAAAAAAAGTCCTATTTCAAAAACATCTATCGACCAGTATCTTTTGCTCTAATGACTAGAATCATTCCCTTTGTGTAGATGAAGCACTTTTGTTAGTGTGTGTGTGTGTGTGTGTGTGTGTGTGTGGGCCCGTCAGCGCTGCAGCTGAAGAGGATGCGGACTCGTTCATTTCCGACTCTGACAGGCTAATCTAGATAATGAGAGGATCTTTATTGGCTTCAATTAAACAGTTACTCAGCTCAAGTGAGTCCCAATAAATCCATTCAGCAGAATTGGACAGCCGTCCTAAACAGCTTAACACACAAATAAAACCCTAACAATGATATCCAATTATGGCCTTCTACTTAATCATCCAGGCTTGATGGGATTTTTCCAGTCTTATTTACTTTTGTGTGCACACATGGGCCGTGTTATTAGAAACCTACCTTGTGTTTCCACACACTGGATGCTTTATTATAACATTTACCATATACTATATGAAAAAATTACCTTTTTGCAGCATTGTGGTTTAGGTTTGGTCCATCTCTCTTGGAAGGTCAATCTGATTGATTCGCAGTTTCAAAATTCTCTATAATCCTTTGCAGGGGATGTCATGCCATGCAAGCTCCTTCACTTTCTTTAGAAACAATTTTGAGTGATTTTAGCTGTATATTTGGGCTTCTTGTCTTGTTGGGGTCGAAAAATCCTCCCCAGTACGTTGCTTTATTCATATTTCCTTCAATGACCCCAGTATTTTTTGCAGAGAAGCAGATCATGGTGGTGTTATGAAACTCCCACCACCATACTTCACTGTAGGCACGGCATCCTTGGGATCATACACATAACCCTTCTTTGTCTAAACATGACAAGCTGCATTATTCATATTATTATCAAACCACTGATTGGAATGTTTAGGGCCCTGTAATGTTTTATAAAGAGTGTTTTATAAAGCTGCAGTCCTATCTGCATGCGAACATATTGTACGTATATTATTTTCATATGGATTCTAAAAACCTTTTTCCTTGTCCGTTGCTCTGTTTGTGCTCATGAATACATATGTTTATGTTCATATTAGAGGTACGAGATCAATGTGTGTAAGTGTGAAGTGGGCATGCTTTGAAGTGTCTGAATATTTCTGAAGCCTTGTACAGCTAAGGAAGCAAACTTCACACACCGATAACATCGTGGTGACTTGACTTCATCAACTTTTCATCAAACTTCTTCTTTAAAAGGAAAGTTCTTGCTTCAGCATTGGTGAGTAGAGGGCATGGAGTGTCCCTGAGACACTGAAAGTCATGGGAATTGTTAAACCATAACCAAGCTTAATAAACCTATGTGTGCTGTCCTCTCTCTCTCTCTCTCTCTCTCTCTCTTTCTTTCTCTCTCTATCTCTGTCTCGGAGGAAAGACAACAGATGGGCAGGCGATTTGCTGGCTCAGTTTTATAGGGTGAGAAGACCCAAGAGAAAAATGTTTTCATCTCCGAGAGCCTCTGTGTGCACTGTTGCATGATGAGTCTCTATTTCTTTCTCTCTCTCTCTCTCTCTCTCTCTCTTTCTCTCTCTCCTTGAACAGATGGAGCATATTTCATGTTCTCGTTCAGGCCCCCTCAACCTTGAGGAAACGTTACAGTAGGGCCGCTATGCCATGCTCATGGACAGAGCGCATCTGTCAAACACACCTTGTTCAAATTTGGGACCTCGGCGGTGTTTTTGGAAACCTTGGCGGTTGCAAGCGTTCCAATAAACATTGGCCACCAAATGGTCTCCCATGCACGCATACACACAAGCCAGAAACACCTGGACGTCAACCAGGATCCCAACAGACACCTATCCTTCATAAGCCAGTGGTCACGGACCCTCCTCCTGGAGATTTTGGCTCTCCTGCAGAGTTTAGTTCCTGCATCTAATATTCTACTATCCCTACACCACCTTACCTAAAGCTACAGACTGAAAAACACTTACTCTGTCACACTTAACCCCTCAGTGGTGGAGTTTTTATCAGTTCTAACAGTTCTAACCATTTCACACAAAAATTCGACATTACTTTGTGTTGTGGGCTATTCTTGTATTCGCCCCGATTGACTGCAGAGCATCTGAATATGTGAGATGATGTTCTGCTCAATGCTGGTGTGACTTGTTTGACTTTGACGGGATGTTTGTTGAACGTTTTTTGTCATGTTTGTTGTACAACAGCACAAGCCGTGGTTGCTATGGTAACAGTGCCATAGTAGTTATGAATGAATGGAGGGGGGCAGCGCAATAGTTAAAGATTAGTGAAGATTTATTGTCTTGCCTGACTGAATACATCTGTACTAATTAGAACTAATCTGACTTTTTGCCCAGACCATTCCTTGAATTAGCTTGAGCAGGTGTGACAATTTGTGGTTCTACATTCTGCAAGAAGATAGATGTTCAGAACCAGGACTGGTGACCACCACCATAAATAAGTTTACAGTCCATCAGAACTGCTTTCACCCTCTGGAAGGGTGAATTGTCTTTCTAGTCAGCGCCTCCTTGAGATCCTTCCCATGGGAGGAATTAGAGGACATTTGAAGAAAGCCCTCAAAGACCATGACGTCTCGGTCCAAAAGCCCTTTAGTTTTAGTCGCTTTGTGTCTGGATCCGTCCAGATTCTGGAACCACAGACACCAAATTAATTCATGACAGAATAAAAGCGTTCAGCATGAATCTGACCACCGCAAAGCATGGAGTACGGTTACCAAAGTTCTGGTATGGATACTTTGTGTGATAGATTTTAAAGAGGCAATGAATGATTTGACTGTGGAACGAAGAAAAAGTTTTCAGGATAAACCCCAACGCTACCTCGTCCAAGTTTGCAGATTGCATTATAAGTCATAAGTACATATAGATATGTTCCTCGCACGGTGTTGATAGGAACTCAAAACAGCTTGTTCCTCGAGGGAAACCACATTTGTCCAAGTTTCGACAATGTTTGGGCCTGTCTAGCTTAAACGTATGGACAGGGTGAACAGTTCCAAACAGCTCTTTCTTGGCTCTTACCAAATTTCACGCTCAGCCTTTCCTCAATGCATCACCCAGAGAGGACTCAGAGGACAGGGGAAGCAGGCCGAGCTCAAAATAAGTTACACCAACTGCAAGATCCATGTGGTTCAAGTTTGAGATCTGTAAGAGATTCAATGTTTGTTTGGACGAGGATTTTTCTCAGTCTCTGCCTGTGTGTATGTGTGTATGAATGTGTGTGTGTGTGTGTGTGTGTGTGTGTGTGTGTGTGTTTGTTGGTGTTTGTTTAACATAGGTATTTCCAGTTCGCACAAGTTTATGGCATAGAGTCACTTCTACTGGAGCAGAGGACGGCACATTTTAGTTTTTGCAGAATAACTGTATTTTATTCATCTGTTTCTACTGAGGAAACGTATTTGTGCTAAAACTGTTTATCCTTGCAAACTGCACATCTTCACCCGAAAGCAAAGCAAGAACCAACATCTCAGCTTATGTTCCATCACAGTTGTTAAAAAAAATCTGATAAACTGATTCAAAAAAGTTTAACTCTGTACATTTCAGAGATGTCAGGACCAGCTTTCTAAATAAAATCTGAGTTGAACACGGTTAATGAATGTCGATAGTTGGTTTTTCATTATTACATTTAAAAAACTGGAATGTACATTGGGGTACATGGTCTGGATGCTAGATTATATTTAACCCCACCATGTGGAGGCTGTAATTTAGATGGCTGGCTGTCACTACAAGTTGTTTGTTTGCTTCAAAGTTGTGTTAAATTATACAATGAACAAGATCAAATCATTTAGGCATGGAAATTTCTTACTTCTACTCAACAATAGAAAAGCATTACTTAAGTAATGGAACAAAAACTAAATCCAAACTCTCATGAACCTCAATATGCAGCTCTAATTATGGATGATTTATACTTAACAATGGAAAACAATAAGCATGTAAAAGTTATTTTATGGTACTTGTATGGTACCTAAGTTCAAAAATGAGATTTTTATTGTCTGTGATGGATTGTTGGACAGTCCAGGGTATCTCTCACCTATGACGGCTGAGACAGGCTCAGCATCCCAGATTAGTATAATGGATGAATGGTTTCTATAGTAACATGAGAAAGTGACCCAGAGCATGTTGAGTTAATGAACTACGTAAAGAGTCGGTGCCACATTTTACCTCATGTTAGCTTGCGCCGCTCCGTGAGGAATTTAGGGCTGCACTGGGGATCATTGTGTGGTTTGCACTCCTGGCACAGACTTCGTTATTGTTCTTTGGAGAAAACCACAATTGCCTTATTACTGAACAAGTGCAAAACGCAAATTAAAACTGGAGCATTGTGGCAGTTGTAGTAAAAGTCAACCACTGTTAAGTATGTCATTATCTTGGTGGTGTGGTGGTCTGGTCAAGATTCGGATTCTAACCTCTACGCACATACATACACATTCTCTGCTCTGTCTGTTTCACATTAGGACAGTAACCTTACTCTCTGTTTGTGGCTCGCAGGAAGCGCCGAGGTCGCCCTTCAGACATGGCAGTGGCAGACAGGCGTCCTCTGTAATGGCTCCCATCGCCTGCCGTACATGCGCTCCATTTCATGGCCTTATTGGATTTCATGGCCCGCCATGCCCCGCTAATTAATGTCAGAACCTCTCCCTGTCATGTCCCGTGCGGGGTCTCGCGAGCCGGGCTTTGCCCGTTTGCCTCCCCTTAAGATTTAGAGACTAAACAACAGACCCAGAGGGCACTAAGAAGGGTATTCCCATGGAGTGCAAGGAGGGGTACTGTGGCATGGCCCAGGCATGACCTGCGTGCGAGAGCCTTGAGGTTTAACTCACTGTAATCGCATTAGCCCCCAACCCTGGCTGCAACAGCACCTCATTTGTCTACCCAGCGCCTGGTCCCACCGACAGACACATCATCGCTCTTCTCATCTCTCACCTTCGTGACCTCAGATATCATCTAAACACACCATGCGAATCCTAACGCTAATCGTACACCAAACACACTGACCTACAGATTCCGTCTGAGGTGCGGAGAAGGCAGTTACGTCATGCCTACAGCGTCCGCAAAGTCTACGCCTAGTTGAGATGCACCGCGAGACCCTCCCTTCCCTGCCAGCTCGCAAGCTGCTAGTCACAGCTAGCTGTAAATGTTCAGTGGAGTACACCAAAGTTCTTGTATTTCCATTTCTGGCTGTTCTGGCTCCAACGAGTGACCGTATCGTGATCCCCGAGTGTGTACGGAATGTAGTGCTTATAAAGGACAGTGTGAGTCATGGGAGCGTGAGGTACTAGCACTCAATTAGGGCAGCTCAGCAGTGGGACAGTGGGACTCAGCTCTAGGCAGATGGAGAAGGTTCTGGCTCCCCTGTATGTCTGGACTGGCCACCCTCTTCTGGCTGCCAACACGGCCGGGAACCTGGCAGAGCTGAGCCTCCATTTCAAGGGAACGCGATTCCGAAAGCTGGCCGAACCCAGTCACACGGCTCAGATTAAGCCATATTGTTGCAGAATGAGGAGGAGAGCCACCTGGGGTCCAGTGCCCAGAAACACCTCGCCAACTGTTCCAGCTCCTAATGAGACTTTGGGAAGATTCAGGGTTTTGCTGGGACAGTTCACTTTCTGATTTATATATATATATGTACACACACACACAGTACTGTGCAAAAGTCTTAGGCACCTGAGAAAATCATGCTTAAAAGCTGTTTACTACTGGGCAGTGGTGTTATGTTGGTGTTAAAACACCAACATTACTACAAATGCAAACAGTTTTTACTTGCAGCTCCATCAAATACCCAGTTTTACTTGCAGCTCCATCCATACCTGGTTTGGCTCTATTTACTTCATTACATTAGATTAGTTGTGTTGCTTATGGAATTTTATTAATTCACCCAATGACTGGAGGCACTGAGCAGAAATCTGGATCCAAACCTGTGTTCTTCTAACCAGCTCCCAAAATATTCGCTACTTTTTAGAAAAAATAAATCTTGATACTTTTTTACTGCGTTCTTGTTTGTTTGCATTTATTCTAATATTCTGCTGTGTTTTTGCTGGCAGAAAGAAGCGCACAGCTGATATAAATGACTTCAAACAGTTTGCACAAGTGCCTAAAACCTTTACACTGTACTGTATATATTAGTCTATACTGAGGAAAAACTACAGTGCATTGTTATTATTACATATAATAGTCCATAATGATTTAGGCTACGGGGCATCAGCGTTATGTCAGTTCATACCAAGCTACAAAGCATCAACATTAATGGGGACGAGTTTGCATGACTTCATTTGCATAACGCTTACTGGCCCGTTCTGTGCTCGGCTCATTTATCGCTTATTGCTTTACCGTTTTCCAGCTAAAGCCCTTCAATTCTGTTTTGCTTCGTTTTAAATATTTCACTGAATGCTGTTTTTCCTGCACAGGTAAACCAGTGATGATCATCACCGAATACATGGAGAACGGCTCCCTCGACGCCTTCCTGAGGGTGAGTTCTCCATTCCTATTTGAATCCGGCCTAGAACGTCGGCAGTTTCTGCTTGATGTAACTTGCGTCTGTGCTTCCTTTCGTCGCAGAAGAACGACGGGCGTTTCACGGTCATCCAGCTGGTCGGCATCCTGCGGGGAATCGCGTCGGGGATGAAATATCTGTCCGACATGAGCTACGTCCACCGTGACCTGGCAGCACGGAACATCCTGGTTAACAGCAACCTGGTGTGTAAAGTGTCCGATTTCGGCATGTCTCGGGTGTTAGAGGAAGACCCCGACGCCGCCTATACGACAAGGGTAAGGATTTAGAGCCTCAGAAAACCTTCCTAAAGCTTCTGGTTCATGCCAGTCAAACGGTTTTGCATGTTATTCCCTTAATAACTACCAGAAACACACATTTAGTATTCATCGTCAGCAAATAAACTTACAGTATGTTCACCGTCCGAGTTCCTCTATTCATCAAGAAATGTCGTATTTTTTATTCATCACTGCTGACCTATAACTACTGTAACTATAATCATAATGCGGATCACCAGACGAGTGTTAGATATTTAACGAGCTATTAAGTGCTGAAGCAGTTAACGAGTGCATTTAAAGCCTAGAATTTGACTCTACATCACCACAACACCAGTCAATAGGAGTCAGACATGCACAGATTCTTTCATCTCAGAAAGGAAACTGGGTTTATTTGACATATTTTCGTTTACAGTTGTTCACTCAGAAGTTGAAATAATGCGTAAGTGGTAAAAACCATTGCAGGAACCTTTGACTGGCAGTGTTTGCGGCTTATGTTGGCCTGTGCCGATGCTTTGTTTTCCAGTAGGCTTTTATTTTAACGTTACTAACCTTATAGCTCCCCGTTTGCCCTGAGTGTGAGTGCGAGTGTGTGTGATTAACCCCGGTGCGTGTGTTTGGTTTTTGTCTTTTGAAAGGAAATAATGGGAACCTATCAATCGCAGGGGGGAAAAATCCCCATCCGCTGGACGGCCCCGGAGGCCATCGCCTACAGAAAGTTCACCTCGGCCTCCGACGTGTGGAGCTACGGCATCGTCATGTGGGAGGTGATGTCGTACGGGGAGCGGCCGTACTGGGACATGAGCAACCAGGATGTGAGTGTGGCGTCGGGAACGCGAGGCTTTCGGGTAGACGCCGCTCTCGCTGGGAGGCCGGTCTCTGACCTTTCCTCTCTCTCTCTCTCTCTCTCTCTCTCTGTCTCTCTCTCTCTCTCTCAGGTCATAAAAGCGATCGAGGAGGGCTACAGACTGCCCCCTCCCATGGACTGCCCCGTGTCCCTGCACCAGCTGATGCTGGACTGCTGGCAGAAAGAGCGAGCCGAGAGGCCCAAGTTCAGCCAGATCGTTAACATGCTGGACAAACTGATCCGAAACCCCAACAGCCTGAAGAGGACCGGTGGAGAAATCGCCAGGTACGCGCCGCCGTCAACGCCTCTGTGAATGTCATGAGCAGATTTCGCTGCATCCAATTTCTCTTTAGGGGTTCGAGCTCACAGAGCTGGAAGTCTTGTTTGTTTTCGTTACGATTTTTCTCCTCCTGCTCCGTTTTAATGATTGCTGCAGCATGGAGAGCAGTTTAATGCTAGATCTGTAACTGTGTTCCAGCGAACTGATGCATGAGGTTATGAATTTTTATTTGCCCCACTGAACCTTTAAGATTCAGGAAAAAAATGGGCTGTTCCCAAGCACAGCAATTACATATTCTCTCTCTCTCTCTCTCTCTCTCTCTCTCTCTCTCTCTCTCTCTCTCTCTCTCTCTCTCTCTCTATCTCTCTCTCT
>JBBJLS010000011.1:6462198-6472486 GCA_037577275.1 Bryconaethiops microstoma
TAACCAACAGAAACATTCCTCTGAAACTGGTCCGGTTCAGGGACTGGACTGGAAATGAGAGACTTTGAAAGTCCTTCCTCAAGACTATATTAGAAATACAAGTACGTCTGAAATACAAAACATGAAGGCTAAAGACTTTTGAGCATTACTGTGTATCCAGTAAGCCCTCCTGTATCGTTTTAGCCACATTCGTTCATGATGAAGTTAGGTAAAGAGGTATTTTTTGCCCAAAGAACACTGACACTGTGTGAAGGTTTTTTATGCCTTTAAAAGGCTCTTCACACTCATATCCCATTTGGTAATAATGTTCTTGTATGGCATCACTCAGAGAATCCTTCCTGGCGCACTTTTTATTAAGCAGTAGTGGGACATTTTTACAAACAGACGAACATGTTTACAGATTTGCAGATGGAGAAACTTTTCGTCTAATTAATTTATGGACATTCGGCAAAAATTGTGGAGGGGGGCGCCAAGCCTGCTATGAGCTCATTGAGTTGTCAGGGTCTCAAAAGACTGATTAAATAAACCCCTGCCCTTCTCTCGCCAGGTCCGAAAGCCTCTCACCTCTCGTCTCTGCCCACGGCCGGGTTGCCGTGGGAACACCCGAAGGACCGGGACTCTGATTGGAGCAAGAAGTATTTAAATAAAAATGCTCTTGGAAAGGAGATCTTTTTCTCTTTTTTTTGGTCATCCAAACCCCTGCTCCTCGTTCTGCTTTAGCCGGTCAGCGTGCATTTGGGTACGGCTGAGTGCGTGAAAAAAGGCACCCCACCGTTCCCCCGGTGTGTCAGGCCTTAGAAGATTAGGAGATTCTTTTGCTGGGACTAATCTGGTGATGTAAAAGGGACAATGCCTCACTAGAATGACAGAGTGGGAGGGAGGAAGGGAGGGAAGGAGGACAGCTCAAGCTGCCCCATTCATTCTTTCCACAGTCCTGACTGTAACGCGTTATAACTTATTCATCTATTGACCTGTATTTCATTGCATGTTGTAACTTTTTTAGCGCTCATACTTTGTCGTCCGGTCCGGAACAGACTCCCGATTTACCTGGATGATAAAGATATTCAGTTTAAGCGGTCTCGTTGACATTCATGTCACATCTCTCAAGCGGTGTCACTCTTCATGCTTCCACGTTTCCATCGCCGTCAAAGCAGGGATCCAGACTTTTCGGGGAGACACGCAGATCTCATGTCGATGGACGCAAAGCGAGAGAGACATGGAGAAAGCAGATCGTTGCCAGGATGTCATAATAAAGCGGGCCGAGTGAAAGGGTACTGTGTCTAACATGGTTAAAAGGATCAGCTCTTCAAAGCCGCCGTCCCGTCCTATCTCAGCGAGGCACCCCCACACCCATAGGGCTGCATTTCAGCCTCACAGCAGTCCGGCCCTGCCTCATATGGTGCAGCTGTCTGTTGGGGTGTGTGTGTGCGCTTAGCTGCTTGTTTAGCTGCCACTTTGCCTGTGTGTCTTGGATGGCATGCAAAGGAGCCACTTCTCTGTGGGCAACGAGTTTGTTTGGCTCTGACTGGAGTCAGGAGGCTCATTTGCTTTTTCCGTGCCCCACTCGGCCTAGCTAAATCATTTCACTTCATGCAAATGACCCCTGGCAAATGGGGCAGATTTGAATACCCCGGTGCGGGAAGGGTCTTGAAGTAAAACATCAAGGATCCTCCCTCTGTGTCACGTCTAGGCTGTTCGGTCTTACCATGTGCAATTTCTTATTGGGTCCTAAATCATTATGATCATCTCTTTATTATATGCAGTGGTCTTGCCATGTGCAATATCATGACTTATGTAATTATTGCTTATCCACTACTGACCTCTATCACGTACAATAACGAACTCGGACTCCAAATCACTATTCGTGTTACTAGTAAATTCCTTAGTCGTAAGTTATTTATCTGTAGAATTTATACCCCAGTGTTTTGTGTAGATAGCATAGTGTACTTTGTACAAAGTATTTTTCAGGGCATTTCTGCAGAGTGTTAATTTGACTCTTGTTTATTTGATTTTAACTTTATATTTTTCATTCTCTGTGTGTCTGTGGAGTCGTAACGTAAGCAATTTCCTCTCAGATCAAAGCAGTTTTCGATTCTGATTCAATTCAACGCCGTTTTAATGAATGATATCAAATGCAGGAAAGCGGCCAAACAGAAAGACAGTATGGATGGAGATGCCGTGATGCAAAAGTGTCCCTGGGCGTCTTGTTACATTACAGCGAAAAAGAAGACGTTTCCATCTCCACCGTGTCGTATACCATATGGCCAGGAGGAGCTGTGCGCTCACTGTCCAAAAATCTGTTCCAAGCATCCATTAACGTATGGGCTGCATTTCTGTGATACGAAAGAGAAGGGGGGGGGGGCAGAGTAAAGGAAGGTGAGAGTCAGTTCTCGGTCTCCGTCCAAAGGCCTCGCTCCGATCGGGTGGAAAATCGCACCAAGAAAGCGGGAGCGTCAGCCTCAGTCGGGTTTCCCGTCAAAACCTAATCCACTTTTTGTCGCAGGCCACCAAATTGCATTCCAGCAGGCGAGGAGAATCGCCTTGTGCTTTTTCTTTGGCTCTGTGATACAGATTTGGTAAAGCAGTGAGGAGGGTGAGAAGCATTAGAAGCGAGTGGTAGGAGATGTCTGCTGACAGTAGGAGTTAGTAGCAGTCTGGAATATTGCTCGGAATTGTTTTTAACTCGCTCGCTCTCAGTCCAGATGATCAGCGTTTCCTTTGAGATCGGTGGTTTCCATCCCTGGTCCTGGAGTAGCCCTTTCTCTCTACAAGGAAAAGCAGTAAATATACAGGACAGGGGTGTATATAGGAGACTTCAGACATAGACAAATGTTGGGAACCATCGAGGTTCCTTCCTAACTCAGGACAAAAGATGAAAAGACAATATGGATGAAGGATTTCAAATCTCAGATATGAATTTTCCAATTCTACCAAATCTGCATTCGTACCATGAGTCTTGTAACATTAGAGGCAGCTGCTGCTTTTAATTGAGACTGCCCTGACCTGTCATTCCATTAGTCGCCAATTACACACTCTCTCACACACACACACATACACACATACAACTACAGCTGATTAGAGCAGGGCAGGCATGATTAATGAATGGCTTCACGGTGAATGCAAATAAGACCAGTCAAAGTGAATCCTAACAAACAAACTACCTACTGTGGAAGCATTCGAACCCATTAAAACCGTTAGATCGTGAACACATGATGTTTGGCACATGGCTTGCTTGTGGAGTCCTACAAATGTAACTCAATTGCCCCATTCTCCGGTTTCAGGGTCGCCTCATTCTACAGTTGCCTTATTACAGGTTGCCGCTTTGCAAGAATAAACATTTTTTACCTTTGTGTTTTATTTTTTAAAGAAGCAGCATTGGATTGCAAAGCCTCAGGGTCCTTCCAAAACAAGGCCCAAAAATTCTGATCATTTTCTTGCTATAATTCTTCGTTTTTATGTCCTTGTTCAAGCAAGCATTGTAAGCAACAAGGTAGCCAGTCACTGCTAGTTTGATCAGTTTTATCTAATCTTCATAATGTAACTTCATGTTTACAGATTTACAGGTAAAGAACTGGCTGCTGGATAGATTTGACCTGACCTGCCCTACCCTTTACTATCACCGCATTACCATATCTTCCCTTTATGAAAAACAAATGGGCATCCCTAACTGCTGGGATCAGATTTCAATGTTGACTAAC
Source organism: Bryconaethiops microstoma (assembly GCA_037577275.1). Taxonomy (NCBI): domain Eukaryota; kingdom Metazoa; phylum Chordata; class Actinopteri; order Characiformes; family Alestidae; genus Bryconaethiops; species Bryconaethiops microstoma. The sequence continues at coordinate 6,465,897 of JBBJLS010000011.1, forward strand.
TGGACTGACTGGAAATCCCATCAGGTGCGTAGGTTGGGCCTCCGAAAAAAGCTTCACTACCATGAAAACTGTACAGGCTGCTGTACCTACACCTTTTGGGTTCAGAACACAAGCGTCAAGATGGATTTTACATATTCTGTTCTTATACGATTATTTCACCATAAGATCCTGGACTAGCCACCCCCCCCCCCTCCTCCCCCGACCCATCAACGCCACCGGTCAGCTTTAAGGTAGGGATTGTGTTTTTGAATGCCCAGCTGCAACAGATTTGGATGGTGGATCGCTGGCGTATCCGATTTTGCAGGAAAGGGCATCTCATATACTGGATTTTTGGCCAAGACAAACAGATCGAGGGCCTGCCTCAGAAAATCGAGCCACCGTGACCTGCCGCCTGACCCCTCTAGTGCAGAGTTAGCGACCCAGGAGGAAGCAAATCAAGCACCTATATAGACCCCAGCAGGGGTGCTGTGTGATGTCAGCCGAGTGTCTATGCACATAAACATGCATGAACACACACATACACACACACTCATATCCCTCTGCCCCTCGGTCAACTGCGAGAAGCGCTGCGTTTGTTCTATTTTTTGTGGCTTTGAACTCGTTTGACAGCTTTAATCTGTCTCTTCTTGTCTCTTCTTTCTCCTCCTGCTTCTCCCTCTGCTTCCTCCCTGCATTCCGTCACCCTGCGTTTTTTCCTAACGTTTTCCCGTCTGCTCTTTTTCATTCCCTCCTTCTCTTTTTTCGCCCATGTGCAGCTCTGGTTAGTGTCGGCGTGTGTTGCTCCGCAGCGAGGGGACTCTCGGAGTGTGTCAGCGGAGATGATTTTACCTTGGGTTGGGTAGAGAAAGTAATTGAGGCCGACGGGGGGGATGGGGAGGAACAGAGCCGCCTGCAATCTATTAGGTTGGGCTGCTTGCGGTGGATTCTGGGACTGGAGAAAACTGCAGAAAGTCCGAGTGCAGGTTCTTGCTGCCGTGTGTTTGCGCTCGACCACCCGCAGACTCAGCAAGTCCAGTTCTCTGCGGAGGCCGGTCCATAAACCTCCTCCATACATTCGCCAATATTTCCTCTTCCCTTGCACAATCTTCTCCATCTCCTCCCATTTCTCATCTTCTACTGACCTACCTAACTATCCCTTTTTTCTCCTACACCATGCCCTCCCCCATAAATCCTTACATTTCTTCTCTTCCAATACACCATTTTCACTCATTTCTCTTGTTCCACCACACCACCTGCCCATATGTCCCCCATTTCTTCCCTTCCATTGCACCACCTGCTCCCATGTCTTCTTTTCGAGCACACATCCATCCAAGAACTCTTCCCATTCCTTCTCTTCCATGGAGAACTAAAGCCATTGAAGACATGGGAGCAGATATGGAAAGGTAGAGCCATTTTTTCTCTTCCATGGCTCTACCTCTCCAGATCTGCTCCCATTTCTCATCTTCCATGGTCCCACCTCTCTCTATCTCATCTCATGACTTCTTTTCTATAGCACCTTCTCGCAAGATCTTTGGTTTTATCTCCTCCAATACATCACATCCTCATATCTTTTCCTGTCTCTCCTATTCTGCTGCACCTTGTTGTTCTTTTCTTCTCATCATGTACTCCATATCCCCCATATCTCCTGCTGTTCCTCTAGGGGTGAAATAAAAAAGTGAGTCATAAAATTGGTCCGACAGCGTGCGATTACGGCTGGATCACATTCAACCCTATCTTCTACATGCACCTTCCTTATATATCCTTCTGTTTCTTTTCTTCTTCATCACCATATTCCTATCTTTCATCGCATAATCTTTCATTGCATCACCTTCCCACATATCTTCCATTTCCTTCTCTTCTCAAGACATCACACATTTTCTATACCCACACAGTGACATGCCACTTTATTAGGTATTATTTTGTATCTACAATTATTGTAGATAAGTGAAGTCAAGTCAAAGTAAAAAATTGTCGTCTCAGCCATACTGATGTATACAGTGAAACGAGATGGTGTGGTTCCAGAGTACAAAAAGACACATAGAATACACAAATAAATAAAAAAAACTCTAAGTATTAAACGCAAACTAGAAGTAAAATATGTGAAACGTAGTATGAGAGTCATTTTTAACATCCAAAAATTGTGTAAATGTTGCATCGGCAGTCAGAAAACTGGAATACTGGAATGCAAACAGAATGTACTGGAATGTAATTTTGTGTTTTATATGTGCAAATGCTCAGCAGCAGAATAATATAAACATAGAGTCCATCTGTGAAAATACAATACAATAAATACAAAGACAGTATTGAAGAACATGAGTATTTAAGTACATTTTATTAGCTCCGCTGACCCGATTTGTGCACTTTGTACATTACATCATTTGTTAGCCCCCTTTCAGCCATTCATCAATGATCAAGTCCCCTATATAACATTCCCCTGCCATGTCACTGTCACTGCTGGGCTGAGAACCATCCATCACCCGAGTAATACCTGGTCACAGACGGCCACGAGGTGGTCCTGAGCGTTGAAAAAACCGGGTAAAGAGGTGTTGCCAACAATGCAGAGGAATAGATGGACTAAAGTCTGTAATTGTAAACATCAAAATCAACCTATTTGACCAAGAGAGCTAACATTATCTGTGGATATTACATTATAACTGGCCTTATTGACCAACAAGGTGACCCTTCATGCTTGTTAACCCACTTTCTCCCCATCAATCAATGTGCCACTGGCCTTAATGGAGTCACTCCGTCTCTGCTGCCCACTATGTGATAACAGGCGTGTTGATTGGCCTCAGTGTGGGGTTGCATGTCTGAGGGCGGCTTCCTGTTCCTCACACACACAGATGGCGGTGACTGGTGATGGGGGGGCAGGCATGTGTGACAGTGAAGACGGATTGGGGGACGAAGCGAGGGGTGGATAAACGGAGGTGTCTGCGAGGGCCGATCGCGTCAGCAAAACTCGCCGCTGTCCATTCATCAGCGGAGAGATGGAGAGAAAAGGACAACCATCAATAAGTACTGCATTCAAATGTAGTTTGAAATGAACTCTTGCTAAAAGCACTGCAGCCCAGCCGTCAGGTGCTTTCCTGATCGGACCACCGGCACAAAGAACTGCACTGTGCCCGCAAACAAAGGTTTTTAAATTACAAACGACGAACCAAAGCCAAACCAGAGCTGCTCCACGGCAGGGCCCGAAGTGGGTCACTGCTTTTTGATTTGTCAAAAAATGTTGTCGTAACAACACGCGAACTTGGAAAGAGAGTTTAGTTTGTTGGTCTGTCCGCTCAAACTAACAACTAGGAAGTCGATGAAGTACAAGCACGACTGTCTGGGCTAAAGATAAATTTCAGTGGGAGTTTTTTAACACCGAGAGAAACGGGAACGGAGAGATCGCTAACAAGTGGATTATTTTTCATCTCATCTCAAAACAATCAAAAACCTTAAACAACACTATAAACAAGAAAAGACCATAATAACAAAAGCAGCTCTGACAGATCGTCGGTTCAAATGCACCATGTGAAAACGTCTTTAATGCCTGTAAAACCGAAGTCTGCTTGTCTCCAAAGACAAAGGTTTTGTAGCAGCCATGCAATCACACTGCACATTTTCTTGCAGAAATCTAGTTTTAGGTCTGAATCTCATATTGACAATAACTCCAAAACTACAAGGAACGAGAGATGCACAACGGGACTACTCCTGTTTCGAAGTGTCTTCTCACACAACACCTTCTCAAACCCCCGTTCCACAGCGCTGAGGCCAGCCAGCGGTGCCCAGACCGGAGAGGAGAGGGATATTAGAAGAGCTTTAAGTACAGAGAGAGGCCTCGGGCTGTGAAGAAGGCTTGGAGAGAGTAAGATGTTAAGACACTGCAGATATTTATAACTCTTATCAGAGCCAGTTACAGCCTGCGGGATCCAGACTGTGGATTGAGGATCCGGGCTTGGAACAATGGGGATTGGGGGGGAGGGGAGCGGGTGGGGTTATAGTGTGTAACAGCTCGGGGAAATTTGTTTTAGGGAAGGAAACTCGAAAAAGAATCCATCAGATGCAAAAACTTGGACGGATAGTTGGACAGTCCATCGGTTCCACTTCATATTCGGTGATGCAAAAACAATGTAATTACTGGTGATAGATTTACTGTTACAGTGACATAGATTTTCACATATATCTACTTTTTATTAATGAAATGACATGTTCGTGTGGTATTATATGACTTAAAACTAACGTTAACACATGTGTAATTAATTACAGCTGTACAGTTGTAACAGTGAATACCTCGCCAGTAGTTAACTTGTCGTTGCATGTATTATTAATGTGTAATTGTATAGTTATAAGAGACAATATAAAGTGGGACCAAATATAAAGTGGCAACAATGACTTAAAGTCACGTTTTCCTTTTCCTTCGGGAAACTGAAGGCTTTCATTAAAATGTATGTTTGCATGGTGAATATTTCCATGCCCTTCAGCAGTATACTGGTTTACTCCCATTATCTATACTGTACAGTTCATTATTACATGCAGCTGCCACATGGAAACCCTACCAAAAATCTATGTATTAAAAAATATGGATTATGGTTTAAAAAGTAATACCAGTTGATATCTTTTCTACCTGTGGCAATAAGACTGTATAACTCTTCCTCCTTCTGTAGGTGATCGTTTTCAGACTTTATGTCATTCTGATCTCATTCAGATTGCGCAATATAACTCTTTTTTTTATTATTTGTATGTCATTGAATGTTAGTCTCACCCCCTCATCACCTGCTGCTATCTCATTTTACTGCATTCATCATATTCTTATGGCACAAAAACTAAGTACATTTTCTTAACCACTTCCACTATTAATGTTTTATTATATCCGTTTCAGTTATTTTTGTTATTCCTTTTGCACTACTGTTATTGTCTTTTTAAACTCTCTATTGTCTCGTCTTTATTCCTCTTGTTGCACTGAGCATGCTCATGACAAAAAAATTTCCTTTGGGATAAATTAAGTTCTTTCTCTTCTCATCTTCTTATACTCCAGTCAACTATTTTACTACTTTATTTCATTCTACTTGTGTTTATTTTACAGTGCAAACTTGAGGGAGTTTTGAGTCCAATAATCATTACTGGCAATGTTGTTCCGTTTTTATCTGTAAATGACAATAAAGTTGAGCTTGAAACTTGAACAATGCACCATTACTATGTATTATTGACTTAATTTCAGTTACTAGATTGTTCAAAAGCCAGCAGATTCACACCACGTTTCTCTTGGGAGGAACCCTGAATAAGGTTTGGACTGTTTGGAAATACTTCGGCCCATTTTGACACAGTTTTCTGAGCAGTTACTCCTCCTCACCCGTTAGTAAAACGCTCTTCTAAACTCAAACCCGTGCTCACGTCGATGATGCTTATTAAGAATGAGGTGAGCTGGACTTGGGGATGGAAATAGCAGCGACACCACAACCATTCACCCAGTTCTTGGTCACCTTAGCTGGAAATTGTACGTGATTATATGTCTTGAGAGGACGAGACTGCTTTGAACCCAAATACCTGGAAAAAGCTCCACAAAAAGGTCATTTTTGGTGGTTCTTTCCACCAAGATGCTGCCTGGGTGGCAATGTATGGAAAGACACTGTCCTTTTGCCCTCAATGGCTGTTTCTTTCAATGGGATTTCATAATTAACGTAACTAAGCTAAACATCACCTTACATTTCCTAAAACAGCAAAATATATTTAAAATCTGAAAAGGAAAAGAAAGGATATATTTACGTCCCACTGATCTGTTTTTCGGACGAAACGATAAAAATCCTTGGGGGCTACAAGACCAACATACTTCGGTATCAAGAAGGACTTTTGTTTTTCATGTATGGAAATATGACACATCAACAATTTATCTACATAAATTGCAATAAAAATGAATTGTAACAGTATTTGTTTTAGGGGGTTGGGTGCCGTCCCCTGGGAATCAAATGTAATGGACAAGCCTCACCTTTTTGCATTTATTAGCAATGCAAAAATTGGTGTTGAATGATACATAAAGGTTGAAACAAACACATTTCTACACGAACGGGAAAAAAGGAGTGTAACAGATAGAATAGTCAGTCTGAGTGGGCACAAGGAAGGGTCTGGGTGGTCTGGGCGTAATTTCATTAAGGCCAAACAACATCAACAAGCTAAGTCTAGACTTGTTTGTTTGTTCCGGAGGTTGGTCTGTTGTGCTCTCTTTGGAAAGATCTGCAGATCCCTCACAACGATGCAGTGAAGGACCACACTGGGTTTGGGCCTATGTAGAACTAAAAAGGTTCTGCAAAGATTTTAAACCCAACAGAAGTGCCTTTCTATGATCTATCAAAAATTCTGGTAAAGGTTTTGAGTGAAGAAGTAGAACCCCAGATCATCCAGCTCCCATTATATTCCTGTAATTAATCCTCAGAACTCAGAGTGTATCAGTAATCTCTGATTTCAGTAAATATAAATGGTGTAAAACAGTCTAGAACCGTTGTTTACTCTCAGAACTCAGAGTGTATCAGTAAACTCTGATTTAAATAAATATATCCAGTGTAAAACAGTCTAGAACCGGTGTTTACCCTCAGAACTCAGAGTGTATCAGTAAACTCTGATTTCAGTAAATA
>JBBJLS010000011.1:6532920-6546899 GCA_037577275.1 Bryconaethiops microstoma
CTCCATCAGACACCCATACACACACACACACACACACACACACACACACACACACACACACACACACCGTGAGACCGCCCGCAGAGGCGGCTCTACCCCCTGTCCCAAAACCCCACGGGAGCCCTAAATTACACCCCGTATTTGTCATGCAATTAGCCTGCTGAGATAGCCCTCATAAATAACCGGCGCTGGACCGGCCAGCACGCCGTTCATCACCCACACAAGCGGTGACCCTCTCCCGGACCAGACGCTTTTCAGAGGGGCCGGTCTCAAACTGTGTGCCTGCCCTCGTCTCTCCCCTTCATCCGCTCTGACCCCTGCTTCACCCGGACACCGCGTGCAGGCCCTTCGGCGCCCCCTGGCCCAGTCCTGGACAGTGAGAACCACACGCCAGACCGAGACACACACCACACAGTTTATGTGCCCTCGTTTTCTTTCTGCCTCTCCTTGCACTGAAACAATCTCTCACCTTGAGAGAGAGCAAGAGGCTGAACCTACGGTCTAATTAAAGTGAGTTCCGCAGAAGGATGCCACATGAACAAGAGGAAAAAAAAAACAATTAGCGCAAACGCTCACAAATCCGTAGGGAGGAGTTCTGATATCGAACAGAGCGATCCGTAATCACCAGCAGGCCCCCCCGACCGGCAGCAGCCTCGCAATCCACCAAGCTCTGCTGAGTGTCCCGCTGTCTGTACCGGAATAAACCTCTTACGTCTTCCAGTAAAACATGACAGTTCTTGCTTTTTCCTTTTACTCATCTGAAATTTGTAAATTGTCGCGTTACTGATACACTGATACAAAAGGAGCTGGTGAATGTGACACGGTGACCAGCGAACGTGTGAAGTGCTCCATCAGGAGTGTGGGCCTACAATCATGACTCAAGAAAGACTCAAAAATCATAAATAATTATATAAAAAGGGTTGAGTATCAGTCGATTTTTTGTCAATTCCGATTCTGATTCTGCTTATCCATTCCACTTCTAATCGATTCCCCAATTCCGTAAACATTAACAAAAGGAAGACAAACGCTTAGAAAATAAAAACCTTCTTCAAGAGCTTTCAGAGTGTCCCAGCAATGACCCCGCTAACTAAAACGTTAAATAAATGTTAATATTTATGACGTAATCAACTAAAGCAGGTCCTGGCTGATGGCCACGCAGGTGAAGATGTGTAATCGATATGCAGAACCAACATAGGGTACCCAGTACTGGGTCTTTTCTTACTTGGAACCTACTTTTGATTCCCGACTCTATTTATAATGTTGCCTAACGACCATACCATAGTAACACTAAGTACAAGAATCAGTGGGAACAATATAACTTCTGTGGTTTCACCGCAAAAAGCAAGAAAGAAATCACGCCACAACTGAGCAACTGGGAGACAAAACCCTTGGAAAGTGTCCAAAAGAAGCTACCGAAGCTCTTACCTTGGCAGGCGCCCGTCCTCTCCTCAAACCCTGGGTTGCACAGGCAGTTGCCAATAGGCACCAGCCACTCTCCGTCCGCCCCGCAGTACATCTTGGGCACCTCCCGCTCCTCCGAGTTGTCCACGCAGGACCCACGCACCTCCACCAGCGACGAGGTGTCCGCCCCGGTGGTCGTGTCCGGGAACTGGGCCAGGTTGCGCACGGTCAGGGGGCACTTCTTGTAAAAGATCCGCACGGACACCAGAGCGATGCAAGCTCCGACGTCCTGGAAGGCCAGGTAGAAGCCCTTGCGGGTCAAAACGCCCACGTCCCGCACCTCCGTGTTGAGCTTCATGATGCGGTCGCCGATGTCCACCTGCGTGAAGCTCTCGTCGGCCGCGATGGTGTCGATCTTGCTGAATTGGTTCTCGCGGATGTACCGCTCCTTGTCGTTGTTGGACTCGTAGTAGTACAGGTTGAAGGTCTCCTTGCAGGTTCCCATGACGCCCGGCAGACTGTTGCAGTCGCGCAGAGTGAATTTGATCTCGATGTAGACGCGCTGGGCGCCGCCGCGCGCGATCCAGTCTGTCCTTAGCCAGTTGTTCTGGTTGGGCTCCATCACGTTACACACCTGGTACGTCCGGATGGGAGTGTTCTTCTCGTCCATGATGCTCACCTCTTCCCACTGACAGAGAGAGAGAGGGAGAGAGAGAGAGAGAGAGAGAGAGAGAGAGAGAGGTTCAGTTATACAGCCCTCTATCTCAGCAGGTGCCACACTTGCAGGCTGGAAGAGAGTCTGCCAGCTGCATTGACATGCATTGATTGCTTTATGATGATGAGGGTTTAATCACGCATCTGCTAAGACGCTCCTACGCTCTCCAGAACTTTCAAAAGCACCGACTTCAGTCCGGGTGGACGAATTCTACTGTTTGGAAACATCCCGGCCTCTCTGGGCTCTTGGAGGAGTCTCGGAGGAAGGAAAACGATGGAGAAGATTTGAGAAGAAATCTGGAACAACTCAAGTCTACGTCAGGCGCCCATTACGTCTCTATACACTCCAGTCCAGGAAAGGTGTTCCTGGAGTCTACTTTAAAGACTCGAAGACCATCAATATTTAATCCTACTTTTCAAAACTGACTTAAAATGTTTAAACAAATGTTTAAACGTAATGTTACAGTGGACGTTCCACTCTTAAATAAATCACCGCAGGGTTGAAAATAACGTTGTACGTTTTAATACGAACAAGTTTAGGCTCTGTTTTCTCAAAGGCATTCAGTCTTGTATCCAGACGCAGGGCTGGCTGTGCGAAAATGCTGGCTCTGCAGCCCCATAATGTTCGGGGAGTTTTTAAGAGAGTCTCTTGCTGGTCAGCGGCGTAAATGAAACAAATGCAGGTGCCGCCGTGGTTGGTTTTCCAGAGACCTGTCACGATGTATTACCTTTTTTTTTTTTTTTTTTTTTTAATAACACCCTGTAAGTTGTCAGACGCGGACAAAACTGAGCCAGAAATAAATTCACAATCAGACCTGGACTGGACAAAGAATAATGATGAGTTACTGTGTGAAGTGCAATTAAATGAAATAGCCCATCAAACGAAGGACCGTGATTCAGGCCAGACGCAAATAGGCATGATTTAGAGACAAAAAATAAACAGTAATTTAAAGTCACTGCACATCCTGGCTAATATCAACATGACTCAGTTCTGACTGACCTCAGGTTCATTGGGTAGATGCTTGATATGTAAAAAAGAAAACATCACATGACCTGCACGGCCTAGAGGGGATCCTTCAAAATGGCCATTACGAGGAATTAACATACCAGCTCCTCGACATAAAAGCACTTTTTTTTTTCTTGCTCCACGTTTTCCTTCTGGTGTGCCGAAGCCTTTAATTTGTGTGAACGGCTTTGGGTGGACGTAAACCGGAACAGGCCTGTGTCAAAAATCCGCGCATGGATCATTTCGCTCCTAGAAAAACGGCTTTCGGCGACTTTTCAGAGGCTCTGAAACGTCTCCAATCATCATCATCTGTTTTTATTCAGGACGAAAGACCGACGGCGCATTTCCGCAAGGGAGGCGGGGGGGTGGAGAAACAAAACCCCCACAATAAAGCACTTCTTGTTGACTCTTTGGCAGTTTCCCCTTCCAAACACGACTGCCTGAAACCAACAAATATTCTTTTTCTCCCTCCTTTTCTCTTTTACGACCCGTATGGAAGCACTCACCCCTCCCTCGGCCGGACTCGCCACCCATTTCAGCTCGCCCTGCACCGTCCTGGAGTCCAGCAGCGTCACTGCGGAGAGAAGGGAGAGCACACAGGAGAGATAAGAAGCAAAAAAGCCAAAACGATAACAGATGAGACACCTGAGGCATATTTACTGGGATCCGTATTTATGAGTGTGGTTTATTATGGACTGGTCATTTGCTCCAACTGTGGACAGGCCTTAGGAGCTCAATCCCCCTTTTCTTCTCACTGCATGACATACAGGTCTGTAGGGTAAATCCTCAGACTATAAAGGGCAAAAATCCCAGTTTTTAATGAATAACCCCAAAAAATGAGCCCCTAATTCAGCCCTGTCTCACAAACAGCAGGAGATCTGAACAGAAGGACCTCGATTCAACACTTTAAGTCTAATTTCAACTGGGAATTTTGCACTCAGTTAAGTATATAACGTAGGACGCCTACAAAATTACTGATTTAATAAGTAAAACATGCACATCGGCTTAGAAAACACTGAAAAATGCCTAGAAGTGAATTTTTAATTCAGTTCTGCAGCAGGACTGGATAATACTCAGGATTTCAGGACTAGTTTTTAGGGTTTTTTTTCACAGAAATCTGCCTTCAGTTACCATTAACGGGCTAATAAAACATATCTTAGATCATGTTTATCATAAAATAAATCGAACATTAAGGACATTTCTGACCATTAGAGTATATCGGTCTCGTTTTTTCTGAGGTAACTTATGTCGGGAACGTCTGAAGAACAAAAACTCGTCATGCTAAGGTGAACCCCTCACACATGTTAGCCTCTTCAGGGCAGAACGAGTAGAAACGAAAGGGAACCGAATAGAAATCGACTGAAATGTGGAGAATTTCAACTACGTTTCGAAAACGTATCGTTTTTTCGCTACCAGACGGTTCGTCGTAACGTTTGGCAAATACCTGCTTTGCACAGATTTCCCTTCTCAGAAAACAGATTTAGCTAAAATAACACGAAAAATTTACTTCAGACTCAAAATTTTGAGTTTCGCTATTAACTCTTAAAAAGCACAAACACAATTTTCAACTGAGAAAAAGCCTCTCGACCTTTTTTTGTGTTTGGACCGATGAATAACCCCCGTTTCCACAGAGAAGACTTTTCTCCTCGTGCACACAAACAGGCAACTTCAAAGGCTTGTTGTTTGTTTGTTTGTTTGTTTCTTACCTTCGTTAGGAGGATAAACCCGTGCACTTGACGCTCTCTTTAAAATCCACAAAACAGAAACGAGCGCGAGGGTGGCCGTCCGTGTCATGCTGTAAAATTTCCTCTTCTCCTTATTATGATTATTATTTTACTACTGTTATTTATTTGTTTGTTTATTAATGTCGCGCGCGCGTCTCTCCCCGTCTCTCCGCGAGCGCTCCGAACTTCTGTCCGTCTTTCTCTATCCCTCTGGAGTAAAGAGTGATGGCTAAAACACACACACACACACACACACACACATACATACATACACACTCACTCACACACACACACACACACACACACACACACACACATTCGGAGGGGGCGGGGCTGATAGCGGACAGGCGAACAGTGCGGCTCTTTTTTCGCACCTGTATTCCGACCGTTTAAGCCCCTCCCATTCATTCGGATTGGCTTATAAGTAGTATCCACGCCTCTCACTTATATTCTGATTGGTTAGTCTGATTTCGCGTCCACCCATTTTACACAGCCCCGCCCACATGAGATTATATTGGTTAGTGTGGACCGCTAACCAATCAGAGAGCAGGAGGCGGGGTTGTCCGAAAACGGGTGGACACAAAGCAGTACAGAGTGTTATATGTTTGTTTAGCTGTTTTGTAAGGAAATAGTTTATTATTTAGTATAAATTGTTATTAAGTGGATAAGTAGGGAGAAGTACTAGGTGTGTATGTACACATGTAGGTTCACTTTATTGTCGTTGTAGTCACAGTGCACATATAATACGTATACAATAGTCTGTATGTAAATATATACACACATATATATATGAGTGGTTGTGCGTATGTGTATATATATCAAAACCTCCTATATTTATTTAAAAGAAAGGCTTTACAGTGTTTTACATATACACACATCTATAATATACACACACACAGCCTTTCTTTTAAATAAATATAGGAGGTTTTGATTTGTCTGTATGTAACTGTGTTATTAAAATGTCTGGTGGTGTAAAACTAGATGTGACTGCTGCTGTTTTACGAGAGAAGTCCCAGTGCGCCCCCTACCGTCCGCCTCAATATTACACCACATTTCCCCACTGTTTCCCTTTAGAACAGATATGAAGTGAAGACTGAACCACGTTTAGAGCTCCGTGTGGTCGTTCTTTCCTTTATTAACAGACTTTTTATTATCAGGCTCTTTCTGAAGAGAGACGCAGATCCACTCTGACTCTTTTGTCTTCCTTTGAAGCTGCTTCCTCTCCTCGTGCTCTACCCACGCTGAACGATCCTCGGCTGTCAATCAAGCATTGATGCCACGCCCACAGCTCGGGTCTTTCCATCACAGGAGATCATCAATATTGGCAGATGCTTCCACAGATCCTTGATATGCCTTCTGTCCAGTGATTGAACAGTAACCGTCTCTGGTCCACCTGAGAAGCTTCTGGAAGCCTTGGAATGGGCCATTTGGGACCATACTGGCAGTACAATGGCAGAACATCCAGGCATCCTCAGCCAAAATAAGGAAAAATACAAATATACCACTGGTTATGGGTATTATAGTGTCTTAAAATCTAAAACGCAATAGCCTCACAGCGATAGCGAGATCTAATTATGCAATGATGACACAAATTCCAAGAGCAGGCCAAAGTAAATAGTGTTTTTTTGTTTGCTGCTTCGCTTCTTGGAGCTGGAACACAGCGCTGGAACGTCAATACTTCAGCTGTGAAGTGTTCACACCGAACGAGACCCGGAATATCAATGAGAAATCAGAACGGTGGCTTAAAACAGTGTCTTAAAGGAGAGCACGGCAGATTATTAAAGCACTTCTGTGTAATTCAGTGGTTCGGGTGGACACAAGGCTGTTCAGGGTGGTATATAGGAGTCAGGATTGTTCACAGTGGTGGTGATGGGAACCAGACGCCTGAAAGATTGGAGAAAGTTATTACATGAAGTGGTTATGACTACACAGGCTGCAATCTGAGACACTGTTTTTGTTCTAGCTCTAAGAAGGTTTTGGCCTAGAGCAGAAGATCTTGGTGGAGAGGTACATGCAGGGTGCTGTGAGACAAAATAGTCCCCAAAACTTTTTTTTTTTTTTTTTCAGATTTCCCATTGATTCGCCAATCAGACTCAGAAAACATATTTAGGTTTTGGATGGTCAATTAAATGTCTATAAACAAATGAATATTTGTATATATTTGACCCCTGCTTCCATTCATCACCACTGCAATGGGAGTTTTGCGTTTCTCTACTATGAACCATTTTACATCAAGAGAGTCTGTCTGGCTGTTTTCATCCCATTCATTGAATTTCCATTTCCCTTTAAATGGATGCGTGTACTGGATTTATCAATGAGGTTGTAGCACAGTTGTGAGTGGAGGCCTCCACCTTAATTACTATATACGGCCAAGTGTAAAGTAACTGAAAAGACCAGGCGTTTCACATAAACTAGATAAACTTTTAGCATGCTGCTTTCGTCTGAACGCAGCGGGCGCTTCCTGGCAGCGTACGCGCCGCATTGTTCTCGGTTTGGGCCCCGTTGGGATCTTTAAGTTTAATGGCATTAGTCTGAGGAGCAGGTGACGTTTGGGGGTTCGGTCTCCAAGGGCCGCAATCATGACGCTTTGTGGCGCCGGCGTTGCCCCGCCACAACCATCTCAACGGGCATAATGAAGCCGGGCGGAGCATCTGGCGTTCGGAGATGGACGCTCGACATCGATTGTCCATCAGAGCAGCGAGGAGAATGGCGTTTTTATTTTCTCGATGTGCACGAAAGACTGCGCAACCATAAAGGGCCAATTAGCCCTCGAGGAGGCGGTGGTTCGCCTTTGCAGGGCTTCACCAATGGCGTTGAGCCTTCGGCCACCAGGGCCTATTGATCGCCAGCGCCAGTGGGCGGGGAGGCACCACGGGCGGCGCTGACATCGGGGGGCACGGCTCTGCCTCACGCCCGTTTGTCTTTGGTCATTTGTGTCAACGTTGTTTTTGATTGATTACCGTCGGACCATTTTCCATTCTTTTCCCAGATTCTCGGGTCACCTGACTGAATTCCCCATGCGCCCCCCCCCCACCCCCCCACCACTGTTTTGTTCTCCAAGCCCCAGATGGCATCTGCCCACACATCTGTATTGTCCGACCTCCTGACATAGCACCCGATAATCCACAAGGGATACGAAGGCAGCTTATAACTGGTGACAAAAACACTCTCTTTAGGCCCCTCGCATGCACCCTCTTCTTTGAACTTTGTGTACGGCAAGACCAACTTTCTAATGCTCGTCCAAACCTTCTGCTGCTCCTGACTGTGTGATGTAGGCTCTTGAAATGGAGTGGAGGAGTGTGTATATATGTGTGTGTGTGTATGTGTGTGTGTGTGTGTGTATGTGTGTGTGGTGGTGTTGAATACAGGCAGGGAAAATTGAAAGAACCCGCTCAGCAGTCTGGAGCTGTGTAGGTGGATGTGATGAAGGAACAAAGGACGTGATGGAGAGGTTTGCACGTCGAGCTGCTGCTGGGAGGCAGCTAAAATCTCTCTTAAACGTACAAGCCTGGAAAAACAGCACTGTTTACAGCCTTAATCTACAGAACGGATGCGTCTGTGTGAAAGAAACGGACGTTATCTCTGATAAATGTGGTCAGGCGTTTTGAAGATCTCGATTCGGTAGGAGATTGCAGCTTGTTTGTAATTCAGTCTAACAGCTTAGAGGCTTAGCTGGAACTTCCAAGAGCAGTTGTTCTTCCAGGAACATGCTGCAGCTTAAGAAGAGGAATGAGTCATGGACCATAAGTCTGATTCTTTGCCCAAATGTTATGATTGCGAAGACTTCAACACCTAATGGTGCATTTACATCGGTCTGGCACGCCAGTGCATGTCATCACATCCCCCGTCTTCAGTTTGCTGTGTGTGGGAGTTTAGAAAGCCATTCCCTGCCTCATTCAGTTAAGAATAAGTCATTTTGTTAATATTTAAAAGATAACTTTTATTCCTTTCACAGTGATTTGTTTCCAAATGTGTGGAAAAGACATGGTTGGTGCATGCAGTCAGCATAGGCGTCTTAAGATATTTATATCCAACCAGATGGTTTCTTGCTTAAATGTTGGAGGGACTGCAGCTGCGTGCAGTATTTGTCGTGGATCGAATGAAGAAGATTCCACTACTGCTCTTCTCTACTTGTGAGGAAACACAGCAAGTCTCTACAGGGTCATTCAATACTGCACTGATCAGCCCTTATAGTTAGGAAGGGTTGGGTACAAGAGGATAAGGAAACTCCCACTACACACCCATCAGCCACAACATTAAAACCTCCTGACAGGTGAAGTATATAACACTGATCATCACGTTGAAAGTATGAAAAATGGATAAGCATAAGGATCTCAGGAACCTTTACAAACTGTGATGTCTAGATGACTGGATCAGAGCATCTTCAAAACAGTAGGTCTTGTGTGGTCTTCCCGGTATACAGAGGGTCAATATCTACCAAAAGTGGTCCAAAGAAGGACAACCAGTGAATCAACACCAGGGTCCTAAACGCCCAAGATTTACTGATGAGAACAGAAGAGTCGACCTGAGGAGAAAGTCGGTTCCTCCCGAGGTTTCTTCCTCCAGCTGAGGGAGTTTTTCCTCGCCTCTGTCGCCTTTGGCTCACAAAGAGTTCAAGGTGCCTCCAAATTCCCCGGATCTAAGTCTGATTGAGCATCTGTGGGACGCGCTGGACAAACTAGTCCAATCTATGGAGGCCCACCTCACAATTTACGTCACAAGACCTCTGAAGGCGCTGTGGTTTCTGCACCAGTAGGTCTTGTAAATTGTGAGGTGGGCCTCCGTAGATTGGACTCGTTTGTCCAGCACCTTCAGAGGTCTTGTGACATCTGTTCCTCGGAGAATCTGCACAATATTGAGCGATTGGTTTTAATGTTACGGCTGATTGGTGGAGTTCTTCCTCCGTGCTCCACTGGAACGTCTGAATGCGGAACAAACGTTTGACGTCTTGAGCTTCAGACCCAAACGGCAGCAGGGTCCTGATTGGACAGACGCATCACTTTGGCAGCATTCATTAGCATAAATTTCTGCTCTGCTTAACTTTTCAACAAACTGGAAGTTTGATGCACCCGGCCCATCATGCTCTGCATGGCCGCGGCTGAATGGACAGAAGACATTGCTATGCTGGACCAACATAAAGTGGAGAACAGTGCTTTCCCTAAGAGCAAGACTTGGCTAATCAAACCCAAAGCTATTCAGCTTGCATTGACTATGCACATCTCTGCATCCCTGTGTGAAAGAGAAATCAATGGACAGCGTGGGAGCCTGTAATCACCATCAAAAAAGAGGCTCTGGAGTTCTTTCTTCTTGGCCATGAGATCTATCCAATCGATGAAAAACAGACCGTTCTTCGAGTAGGGTTATGACGGCAGTTCTAAACTTGCAAATTTCTCCTGAATTTATAAGGGACTACTAACCAAACATCATCAAATACGTTGTATATTTAACTCTAATGTCAGCATACGGTAGCAAATAAGAGCCATTTCAAAGTCAGCATCATGAAAATGGAGAATAAAACCGTTTTTCTTCATTTCTGTGTGAATTTAATGGCCGTGAAGTCTTGTGGTTGTTTTGTAGAAAACCCTACAGTGTCAGAATTCTTCACAAAGGTGGTGAATGGAACCAAACATTTAAAGTCTCTGATAGCTACCTCACACAAACCAATTACATTGATATGCTGCCCGAGACATTATTGTTATTATTGTTTTAGATAAGTTTGAGGTACAGGGCGGCCTAATTCCGTGTATCCATTTTCTAAGCCGCTTATCCTAACCGAGGTCATGAAGGGTGCTGGAGTCAATCCCAGCACTCCCAGTGTGAAATTCAGACTAATCACTGGTCCATCGCAGGGTAACCTCATAGACAAACAAAGTCACAGTGTTAATTACATATATATGTAAATTATGTAAAATATACACAATCTTATATACAATACTGTGCTGAGTCTTAGGCATCTGAGACAATTATACCAAAAAGCTGTTTACTACTGGGTAGTAGGATTGAGTTGGTATTAAAACACTAATGAATACAAATAATACAGTAAACAGGGGTTTAATGTCTAGCGAAGTGTTCGCTTAACCATTTCCAACTCTTGCCTGTTGGAAGCCCAGTGTTACTTGTGGCTCCATCAAATATCTGATTCAGCTCTCAAAAAGAAACACACTGATGATTCAAATTGCTTCAATTTTCATCGGGACCTAAGACAGTCCTGTAGCTTCACTGGTCATTCTGTGTGGATACATTTGCAGTACATGTGCTGCGATGCCTTCTTTCTGTCAGTACAGCTGTAAAAGGTGGGTAAGTTTCTCTAGAATGGAGCGTTTCATAACAAACCCACTCTGACTTGTGTTTATATCTGTACGACATACGGTCTGCGGACTTTCCCTTTAATCAGTCCAAGTATCCGGCCACTAGCTATGGTTGCATTTCAGAAAAAGTCCACAGTAGCATCTGTCCTTGTCCTCTTCAAATCTCAGACTGCAAAATGTTATAATTTCTTCAAACACCCGGTGTAAAATTGTCTACATTTTTTTCATCAACGGTATGTAGGTAGATCTAAGCGAGTATTCCCTCTGGACGGGTCTTCAGATGCTGGATTGAAAACCTACAGATTAACCAGCAACATGATAAGGGATTGTGGAATCAACCAATCGCGTTTTGATTCATAGTAGCTCGGACCAATCTTGAGAAGGAAGACATCAGTCTAGGCCAAATAGTCCACAGTAGCATCCGCTCTTGTCCTGTGCAAATGTCAGAGTGCGAACGTCTCGTGGTGGTGTCGAATGAGAGCCACGTCACATGGTTTCTCCTGCCTAACTGCCTCTGTCTTTAAAGTCCGGGTGGGCTGTAAATAACAGCCAGGCGTTAGTCCCAGCACCTCAGCTGCAGCCGGGGCCGCTGTTTGGCAACGCTACAGAGGCTCTCTAATGGCGCGGCGGGTACCACAACACTGCGAAAGCAAGCAGAGTCATTAGAATGGGGGAGACATCACAGCCCGTCCCACGGCTCCCCGGCAGCTGTCACGACTGGACTGGACTCGACTCGACTCGACTGAGTGCCGACTCAGGCGGCTAGAGAGGGAGAACCAAGCGTGACTGCGGAACATTATGATCTCCTGCCTTTTACAGTGACCTGATGTAACCCATGACTCTGCAGCAACAGGTTTTCTTCAGTGTAAATGAACTGATATCTGTGGGTCGAGAGTGCTGAGGTTCTGAGGTTCTGAGGTTCTGAGGTCCGCGAGTTCGCTCTCCGGTGAGAGCTGCCGTGTAAACAGAGGCAAACGGCAGCAGGTGCTGGCAGTAAGGCGAAGAGATGGGGGGCATTTTGTTGTTTCGTTTGTTCAGTCGTTCCTGTGCCAATTGAGCTCATGTGCAAAACAAACAAAGGCACATGTGGTTCTGAGACATAGGAACAGAGGGGAACCCTCAGGGCCTTCAAAGAACTCTGTATGATTTCAGGCAACGAAATTGTATCTGTGATTTTATTCAGTAGAATCATTATCTGTATGTGAACTGCAAGTATTTTTGATCATTATTAGGTTTAGTTTAGAAACAGTAAGGATGATTTTATTCAGTAGAATCATGTTTGCATGTGAACTTCACATGTTCTTGTTCATTATTAAGTTTATATTGAAAACTGTAGCGATAATTTTATGCAGCAGAATCATGTTTGTATGTAAACTGCAAGTGTTCTTTAGTTTCGAAACAGTAGTTATAATTTCTTTAAACATTCAGTGTAAAACTGTCTACATTTTTTTCATCTATGGTATGTAGGTAGATCTAAGCAAGTTCTCCCTTCGGTTAGATCTTCAGACGCTGGATTGAAAACCTTCGGATTAACCACCAACATGATAAGGAATCTTGGGACCAATCTTGGGATGAAAAACATCAGTCTAGGCCTTCTGGAGGTTCTAGATACGTCACTGACTGTGAATATGAGTGAAGGCCCAGCCAATGGCTTTGTGTCAGCTGGTAAACAGAAAAACATTCTGTAAATGCTACATACGAGCCCAAATGTGTGTTTATATGTGGGTTATAAGCTTCAAATAAAACAAGGAATGTCTTTTACAAGCTTAAGATGTTTAATCTAGAACAGCCAAGACATTCTCATGTGCAAGATGGTTAGTTTAGCGGACTCTAGCACAAATGAGCGCTATCACAGAGTGTATTTTGTTCTTGTATTTTATATTTATGGCCTGAAGCGAAGGCCTCGCTCTAATACTCATGGTTTGCCACGGCATAGGAAGACAGACATATGCCCTCACACACACACACACACACACACACACACACACACACACACACACACACACACACACACACTCAGGCCGTAATGTAGCACTTATGGAAAAGCAGCCAGGTAGCTGGCTGTGCGCTGCCAAAGCGCTAATAAATCATCAGCCGAGGGGAGCGCTGAGGTCTGGAGACGGCACTTGACTGGATCTTGGAGCGTCAGACCCCTGGTTAGATATGTAAATATCGCCGGGAGGCGTAAAGAATTCCGCACACATCGCCTCACCTCCATCTGTTCCTCTTGGCATATTGATCTCTCAGGCAGGCCCCGCGACACGGAGAGCGCGTGGCTTTCCAACACGCCGGCCCGAGCTGCCAGAAATCACAACCGCCACGTCCTGAGAAACCTTCCATGTTCTGTTCTATCAGCTCCCACTACTTTATTAAGGGCCTCGTCTGGAGAATCTCCGGAAAAAAAATACAGAAAAACGCTAATATGTATGTTTTATCTCAACTGAGCAGTTTCAGTTTTTGATTTTAAGCCTGAGAGAGAGAGAGAGAGAGAGAGAGAGAGAGAGAGAGAGAGAGAGAGAGAAAGAGAAAAAAAGTGTGAAAGAGAGAAAGAGAGATGGAGAAGAAGAGAGAGAGCATGAGAGAGCAAAAGAGAGAGAGAGACGGGGGAGCAAGAAAGGGTGAGAGAGTGAGAAAAAGAGAGAGAGAGTGAGAGAGAGAGAAAGAGAGAGAAAGAAATTAAGAGAGAGAGAAAGAGAGAGGGGGAGAGAGAAAGAGAGAGAGAGCGAGAGAGAGAGAAAGAAATTAAAAGAGAGAGAGAGAGAGAGAGAAAGAAATTAAGAGAGAGAGAGAAAGAGAGAGAGGGGGGAGAGAGAGAGAGAGAAAGAG
>JBBJLS010000011.1:6587403-6617403 GCA_037577275.1 Bryconaethiops microstoma
CATACTGTCTGCAATGAAATAAAAGTTAAGGGACATTTGTGAATTACTGCTTTATTTTTTTATTCACATTTTTATTCACATTTTCCCTGTCCCAACTTTTTCTGATTTGGGGTTGTATATCGCCATGAAAAAAGCAAAAAAATGCTGAGGATGTTTGCGGTTTTGGTGAATTTGCGGGGGTTTCCACGAACAGTTATTAGTTCGGTTCTAAGAAAAAATCCGCGAATGACTGAAACTGACTTTGTGTGGAACACTGTTCACTAGAAATCATAATGAATAGAGTGCTCAATCTGCACAGTGCATTATCACATAGAGGTCTGCCTGGAGAGGAGGGCGAAACGTTGATGTGACGGACAGCTGGTCAGTGTACAGCTCTAAAAAGAGACATAATGTGACACAATTTATCACCATAACTCTCATATTGCCCACCTTTAGGCCTGCTTATTTTGAGCTATTTCCATTTGTTGAATCACATTCATAACATTATTTGTCACCAAACCAGTTCACTGAGCGCCGTTTCAGTCCAGATTGATCCGCTGTATGCAAAGCTAAATAGAGAGAGCAGTCAATACATTATGTTAAAAGCGTCAGAGCTATTGATTTATCACACTAAAAACTCCAGCCCTTCATGTTGAGTGGATTCTGATTTGCTCCGAGGGGGGGTTCTTGTTCCAGTAAGATACCCCCCACCTCACCTCCCTCACAGACTTTCGTCCCAATGTACAACGCCGCCCGCTGAGGCTAATCGATATCTAAGCATGTTTGAAACTAGAGACTGCTGAAAAGCCTGAATTCTCGGGGTTTATCAACAGGGCCCTGAAATTCTCATCCACATTCCAGCAAAGATCTGTTTCTATACACTGTTTGCAGTCACTGTGGTAATATTTATAATCAAAGATATACATTAATAAGTATCCAGTTTGGTTGCAGGTGTATGTAGGCCTGTCGTGAATACCTGATCCAAAAAGAATCCTAATTTAAATGAATCAATTAGTGATTCGTTTGCACTTCGAATGATAAAGGATCGTTATAAAACAATCTGAATGTTCTCTACAAGGAAACAACCTCGAATAGCTTTTGTTAGTACTGAACACGAGGGAACCCACACCAGCAGGTTCTCGCTAATGCACATATTTGTAGGTACAAACTATATGTATGTATATGAAGACAAAGGTTGGTATTATGAATGGCGTGTAAGTGATATAAAAGTAGATATGATGGTTTTGGTCCTGATGGAACAGCTTGGTGGACTGATAGCAGACTAACAGGCTCCTCCCATCACAAACTGAAGATTGCTGTATATTACTAGTGATGGACAACAAATTACAGGCCAATCAGAATCTAATATTTTTCATGCCAGTGTCTGACAAAGCTGATATGTAAATGTCTATATTATGTAGAAACTGGAAGCAGACGCATCCGGATTGGCATTCCAGAGATTACTTATTTGTAGAGGGTTAAAAATGCATGACTAAAGATATTTTACTATAGTAGCCCAGCATTGTTTTTATCTGTTCCTCTGGAGTACAATAAAAATGTCACATATCTGTTTCAAACATCTGTCACATTTTAATATCTGTCTGATGCCAAAAAAACCCCAAAAAAACCAAATCTGCCAATGTCGATTTCTTTCTGATACTATTGCGTGACCTATTAATTAAACACTAACATTTTCCTACATGTATCTATGGCTGTCAGTATTGATTATTCTTACACCATGATCAGGTAGGTATGCCATGATTAGTCAATTAGTCAATTAAAAAAGAACTGATTAAAATGCATGTTCTCTGAAATCAGCTCAATATCAATATCAACAAATTTCAGTGTCAACTTTTAAGCTTGGCAGATCACACCCGAAGATTTTTTTCACTACTTTTTTCACTGAAACAGCCCCAACGCTAGACTGCGACCCAGACAGAGCGCATTAGGGAGACAGATCCTTTGTTGTAAAGTGTTGGCTGGGTCTGATTGACTTTGCATTGAGTTCTGAGCTGCTGATGGGGTTTGCTGAGGGCTTTATTAGATAATGTAGAACAGGAGCCGGGTGATGAGGGAGTAATGGGGACAGGTCTTTTAGCGCCGAGATATGGAGTGCAGTGCAGCGCAAGTTAGAGTTTCACTGGACCTCAGGGACAAGGGGGATGGGGTGAGGGAGAGAAAGAGAGAACGAGAGAGAAAGAAAGACAATGGGTAGACATGTGGGGAAAGAGGAAGGCAGAGTGAAACAGGAGAGAGAGAAAGAGATCGAGAGAAAGGAGGAGGGGGGTGATTGGCTAGTTCTTCATTTCTTCCCCTGGGAGCGTTTCCCCACACATGCTTCAGGCACAAAGCAGAGGAATAAAGAGCCAGAAGAAAAGAGTGGGTTTGTGATGAGAGGATGAAGAGAACTGACGCTTGGCAAGACGGAGGGGATGGATTTATTATCGATTCAACATATTCAGGCACTGTGAGACAAAAAGACGAGAGCTTTTCTGCTTGTATGTGCCATGATGGGCGCTATCTGTTCCTTGGTCTTTGATTTAGAGTTCATAGATCATGTCTTATCTACTGCCAGTGTGTGGTGGGATAAATATTTTCTCTGCCCTCAGTGTAGGCCTGCCTGCACGATACGGGCCGAGTACTAGAGCCTAACCCAACCCGGGCCAGAATACAGGAGGTCTGGAGGAGGCTCGGGATGATTTTTCATGTGCAGATCAGTCGCATTGTGTTATTCAGTCATTTATGTATTAGATTTGGTGAATTTTCTCTCTTGCTCACTCCCCTCTTTTATAATGTTGAGACTCTGGAGTTGCTTGAATGGTGGCTGAAGCAGATCTTTCTCCTTTAACATTTCTACCAGTAGCAGCAGTAGACGTTTCTATTACATTTACAGAAGCAACTTCCATTCCCTAACTACAGGGGGCAGTCTCCCTGGAGCAACTTGGGGTTAAGGGTCTTGCTGAGGAACCCAGTGGTGGTCTGCTGAAGGTAAGACTCAAACCCACGACCTCTTGGTCCAGAGGCAAGTTTCCTATTCACTATGCCTCCACTTTTGGAGCAGCTGGTGACCTAGGGGTTAGGGACTGGCCCCTGTGATCAGAAGGTTGTGGGTTTGACTGCAGGTGGCACCACTGAGGTTCCCTTGAGAAAGGTAGCGTCCCCACACACTGCTCCCCGGGAGCTTCAGTTGGTGAATTGGTTAAATGCAGAGAAAGAATTTCACACTATGCTGTGGTGTGTTCATGCGTGACACTTTATACTATCACAATATTTATACTATCTATACTCTACTGCTATCATGATATGTACAATACTTTACTTCATACTATCACAATATTTGGGCCATGATAAGATATTATTATGGTTCCTAAACTTCAGAGCAGATGGCTGGTTATGTAGGGGGTTTGGGTTTGGTTCTGGGGCTTAAAGCACTGTAATACTATACTTTTAACCAGTTCTCTTAACCTTAATAATCCGTAATTAATTACAGTGCATTGGTGAATCAATAACGCGGCATGGATTATGATTTACCTGCATGATTTAGACTAAATGGATTTACTATTTTTGTGGGAATTTTAATTTTGATAATTAAAACCATCAATTTATAACAGGAAAATTAAAATTTCAGGTTTAAGAATATGTCACAGTATTGTAAATGGACTTTTTTCCAAATAAGAAACAGTGGCTTATTTTACTACATATAACCATCTCTAGCAACTAAATGTTTTTATGGTACAAAATAACCAAAAAAGGACTGATGACAGGTTTACTTTCTTGAACAACAAGCATATAAAATTGTCATTAGAAAAGTGTTTAAAAACACTGAACATGAACTAGAAACCCCAAAAGACCCCATTATGGGTTCATTTAACCCCAAAAGACCCCATTATGGGTTCATTGGGATCATGTTTTTCACATGATCCCAATGAACCCATACTGAGCATGAAGATGCAACACAGGTATTTAAAGGCAAAGCAAAGTGTGCTAAACTCCACCCAGACTGAATAGAAGCTGCCCCATGATTAGAGGATTGGAAGTGCTGAATAAATGAATCGTTATTGCAGCTGTTGTTTTGATCCACGGTTTGCTTTTGTGCAGAGACTTGTGAATATGCCAGATTCCAGTGAGCTTTGAGCATGTGTCTGACCTTTCTGTTTCACAGACTCCGCTGGTTGACCACCTCGTCTCCATTGAACCCATAAATTTCCCACTATTAATCAAAACACAAAAGTTGTGACTGGATAGGGAGCTCTTTTACAAATTGGGACCTTTCGCAATAGCAAGAAGGTCCTGGGTTCGATTCCTGACTGGGGCTCTTTGCATGTTCTTCCTGTTTCTGTTGGGTTCTCCGGTTTCCTCCCACAGTCCAGTCAAAATTTAGATACTAAATTGCTGCTAGATGTGTGTGTGTGCGTTTCGCCCCTGTGACTGCTAGGATAGGCTCCAGAACCCCCACAACCCCAGTTAAAGATATGCAGCTCAGATAATGGATGGATGGACGTTTCCTTCATTTATTCATTATTTCATAATTCTTCTATTCAGCATTTGGACAGCATGTCTTCTATAGAGACTCTCCTCCATTACTCATGTGTGCATTTAAGCTGAACAGAGCCCAATTCAAGTGGGCATAAAGGGGCTCTCAGTGCATCGAGCACATCTTTAAAGTGGGGCATCAAGCTACTCTTTTTTTAAGCTAAACGGCCTCTACAAATCCTGGGCCACCCGTTGCTCATTATTTAATTTGTTTCGAAATAGAGGTGGCAGGAGGAGAGGAAAGGAGAGCCGTGGGGTTCACCATTTCTTCAGAACTGTCAGAATATATTTCCCCCCTGAAATCGCTATCTGGATACTTATTAGGAGGGGGCGATATGGCAGCATCATGATTAGGGCTGTCACAATAACTCCATTTAATTGAATCTGTCAATTAAAAAGTGAATGGTGTATTTTGGCGAATTGGATTAGAGATCACTTTGCAATTTAAATGATAAATTGCGAGCCTCTGCCAGTCATTAAAAAAGCTATGCAAGTCTGAACATTCTCCACAAGAGGGAGCTGTTAGCACATGTGTCACTTTTGCGATCATCGTTGAAAGGGAAGAAACCCACACCAGCAGGATCTCATGTATGCATTGTAGGTAAATTTAATTTATATGGAGTAAAATGAACTGTTATATAATTTGCAAGTATATAATTACTCAAGTAACCTTTGAAATAAATGCTAGATTAGTATAATCTAATATTCCATCTAATAAAATAGAAGTGTATTAGGATAGAACCATGTCTATAAACTGGCCAAATTCATTCCAGTAATAAAACCTACTGTTTCTACAGAATGTCTGAAGGTAAAGCAAGTTCTGAACTGGTGAAAGATAATGTAATTCTGAATATTTGAAAAAATACAGATGTTTTAACAACTTCAGTTCTTTGTATATTTACAAATGAGCCGCATTTCTTAGAGCAATATGCTGGGCTTTTAATATGCCTTAAATACACTCGAACACACACACACACACACACACACACACACACACACACAAACACACAAAGATGGCAATTACTACATTAATAAATAAATTAAATATACTTAATAGTATATTTGAATACCCCGATGAAATTGTTCTTGTTTATGTTCTAAGTAAAAATAGCCTAAATCTTAATGGAAATTCTATGCACTGTAAAAACTCTTGCTACAAGAAAACATTAGAAATACTTAAAACAAATGTAACAATATTTTATAGTCTGTAGTAACACATTATTTTACCACAAAAACTCAAACTGTTGGTTCTGAAGAGACACATCGGGTCTTTCTTTAGTGACTGACCTTCACTTTGTGTTGATCCTGAAAAAAGAAAAGTATCACTCAGTTCTTCAACATCACACAGTTCCTCCTGGTTTACGGATCTCTGGACTAAATTTCATTCTTCAAGAGAATAATTATCTCAAACATTCTTCAAAATTGTGGCAAAATCAGAAGTTCCAATGAGCTCCAGCAAATCAGAGAGAAATGTTTCTGCTGGAAAAGGTGCCGGGAGGGTTTGGACACAAGTTATTTCCGAAAGTTGCTGAAAGGATATGGTGAATCTGTGCTGCTGTGATAAAGGCTAGACGGCTTATTTTGATGAAACTTTTCATTAAACTGCACTTAGTGTATATAGTTACACTTCAAATCTAGTCAGTTACACTTGTTTAAAGTATTTCTAATGTTTTCTTATTAAAAAAATTATGAAAGAGTAGATTGTTTCCTTTTTTTTTTTTAAATCCAAGGGTGGGCTACACTTCTGGCCTGTAGTGTGTGTGTGTAAAAAACTCTTCTTGACTCATTATCATCTGACCACTGCATGCCATCCTGTTTTCAGTCTGAAGGACTCGTGTGGGATGGAATTCTCCCTCTGTGTTTGTTTGTAGCCCTGCCTTGCCCTCTCAGTGAAGAGGAAGGATGAATGCAGCTCTGGCTGGCTAAAGAATTACAGTCAGCATGTAGGAAACTATTTATGAAACATGAATCACCATTCATTAATCTTTTACAAACACAACACTGTCCTTATATATCAAACCGGTTCACCACACACACACACACACACACACACACACACACACACACACACACACACACAGACACACACACACACACACACTCTCTCTCTCTCTCTCTCTCTCTCTCTATCCGTGCTGCTGATGACTGGCTAGCTGCTGACAGGAGGTGAGGTTTTATTAATCTGGCAGGTTTACCTCTGGCTGGGTGAAGACTGAGCAGAAGTATTCTCACTAATCTAAAACATGCAAGCAGTTAAGGCACACTCATTTACACACAGACAAACCATACAGTACACACACATACGCACAGAGACGTTCAGCCACAGGTGCTCTGTACAGTAGAAATATGTAATGTGTGTGTGTGTGAAGTGGCCTCTTATAGTCACGCATAAACACACCACAGCACAGCACACAGTGAACAATGTGAAATTCTTCCTCTGTATTTAATCCATTCACCAAGTAAAGCAGCGGGCAGCCAGGAACACAGCGTCCGGGGAGCAGAGTGTGGAGACAGTACCTTGCTCAAGGTGCCACTGGCAGTCGAAACCACAACCTTCTAATTGCAGGAGCTACTCCCTTACCACCAGGAGGTGTGTGTGTGTGTGTGTGTTTGGATTTCTAGTGACATAATGTATGAATTACACTTAATCAAAAATCAAATACAGGTGGATTAAACTCAATTTACCTATAACCCAAGACACCTGCTCTCTCTTTGTCTTTTTCCTTCTTTGTCTCTCTATTTTCCACTTTTATCTTTCTCCCCCTTCTCTTCCTCCTCACCTACACTCTCTTCCATCTTCCATCTCTTTCATTCTCTTTTCCTTCTTTCTCTCTCTGACCTTCCTTCTTTCTTTTGCTACGTCTCTATTCCTCCTTTCTTTCTACCAATTTCTCTTTTCCTCCTTCCTACCCACCCTCTTTTGCATCTGCTATTATCTGATCACTGACTGTCATACATTAAAAACACACTCTGACAGCTCCAGTTAACCGGGTATGTGCTGTATGTTCAACAATGATACACAAACCAAAAACATTTATTCATATACTTAATAACTAGAGATGGGCCGATATGATATCGGTATCGGGTCCGATATAGCCGTAAGCCCGTCATCGGATATCGGTTGGACAGGCCTGATCTCTATATTCCAGTTCGCAGCTTGCGCTGGACCTTAAACTCGACACTGTGTAATACGAGATAGGTCACCGCTCCTTATTCTATAGCATGAACCTGCGGCAACTGCAATCTGAGCGAGCAAATAACATTAGCCCTTCTTTTGAACAAAATTTCGCTCATTTGGAGACACTTGCAATGTTAGTAAAGCCAGCGTGCCAAAGGGTGGAAGTACGGTTTCATCATACAATACAACAAATTTAATCAAGCCCCTGCAGAGAATTCACGTGAAAGAGTACAAGTTTATGCTAGCAAACAGGGAAAAAGACACCAGGCAGCAGACGCTTGGTGACGTTTTCCAAAAACGCAACAAGTTTACAGCAGAAAACTCAAAAGCGAAAGGAATATCAGAGAAGACTCTTAGCTCTCCCACAAGACCTCTTTGGGGTTCTTTCAGGGGCTACTTTGTGTGTTTTGTTGGTTGTTTTTGCCCTCTACCCCCTTTCTCCTTCTCTCAAAACACGACTAGGCTAAAGTTGGGCATCTTGTAACTCGGCCGGTCCACCTTAAATACAGAAGTGGTTAGATCACACTCTGCCCATGTCCTGTCTCTGAATTCACTTTATTTAAAATGTATTAGTTTTGCCCTTTATTTTTTTACAGTTGTTGCTGCTAAAATGGACATAATACTTTGAACTATTTAGATGATTCAGCCAAGATTGTTGTGTTTTTGATATTTACAAAATTTTACAGCTGTTGCTACTACCTTTTTGTGAAGTGTGACATAAATAAATTCCTTTGGAATGCCTTTAAATTCAATGTAGTTGTGTATATATTTTACTCTTCTAATAAATGCTTAGTAGTTTATTTATTCTGTGATGTAACCTTACTAACGAACAGCACAATTTCAACAAAAATAATGCTAATATTAAAGTAAAAAGATGCATTATATCGGAATCTGTATCGACAGTCGCATATCGGAATCGGATCGGAACTGGAAAAATGTGGATCGGCCCATCACTAGAAACTACTACATCCAACAATAAAGGCAGCATGGAACTTCTTCAACATAATTAATAGAAACTACTGCAGCCCATCCAACAATAAAGGCAGCTTGGTACTTCTTTAACATAATGATGGAAAACGCAGAAAGCACCAATTCCACATACTGCCGTATTTTAGTATGACACCTGCTTTTACGGCAAATTTTAATGAGTTAAAGGAGACAGTGTCTCAGAATGAAACACCAAGACGTGAGGACAAACAACCACTCAGACTAAACAGAAGCATCCAATAAGGGCTAAATGTGCTTGGAAATTTGTTCATAGGAGTGCTTGGAAGACAAAGAACATTTTTAAGTGACACTCAGGGTTCACTTAAAATTCTGGGTTTTATATTCAGTAACATTCAACTAATTTTCCATTAAGGGCAAAACGCTAAATGTTTGGGAATTTGTTCAGCGGAATACAAGTCTAAGCCGAGCCTGTGCTGACAGAGCCAAATGTCCACTGAATAAACAAGTTAACACACACACCCTGTTCAAGAGTCTCTCACATACTCACAGCATGAGCAGTGTCAAACACAAATAATTTATGGCAGGCAAAGGACAGCAGGCAGGACGAAGTGGGTGAAAATAAACAACTATGGTAAAAAAGGAGAGCGCGAGAGAGAGAGAGAGAGAGAGAGAAAGAGAGAGAGAGAACATTCCACGTTCTCTTTCCATCTCGCTTCTAACCTGCTCAGTCCCATTAGCTTAGCAAATTGGCCTGTCAAACAGAATCTGCGCTATTACCATGACGATACCACACTGGCACAGGCAAGCAACAGCCTGGCTCTAACACACACACAAATAACGGGGGGCAAATGAGAGGGAAAAAGAGAATAGAGGGAGAGAGAGCAAACAGAAGAAACAGAGAAAAGGGGAGGAGAGAGAGATGCAAAACAAAGAAAGAGAAAGAAAGAGGAAGAGTGAGAGGGAGAAAGGGAGAGAGACAGAGAGGTAGAGAAGGGAGAGAGAGGGAGAGAGGGGCTTGCAACTTTCCACTATTAATGAGGTTGAGTGGGTCATGCTGCATTTCATGTTTTAATCCTGCGTGTGTGTGTGTGTGTGTGTGCGCGTGCATAACAACCAGACATAATCAAGGTTTTTATTAAAATAAGTGTTCGAATTGAACATGGCAATTTACTCACCACACAAAACACAAAACAGCGGAGTAGAACATCACGTCACAGATGAGAGAGAACATTTTATTAATATTGAAAAATATACAAACAAGGCAACCTCACAACCAGAACAGTGAATCCAACATGAATATGATGTGTCCACAATAGAGAACACTACAAAAACTCTGAACACTCACAACACTCAGAAAACTCAGGGGTCACTTAGAACACCCAGTGAACTCGAAACACTAAGAAAACTCAGCATACTCAGAATAATCAGGGTCAAGCAATCAGAACACTCAGCACATTCAGGTCACTCAGAACATTCAGTAACAACTTAGAATACTCAAAACTGTTAGAACACTCAAAACACCGAGGTACCTCAGAACATTCAGAACTTTCAGGTCACTCAGAACATTCAGGAGTCACATAGAACACGTAGTGAACTCAGGACAATCAGAACAATCAGAACATTAAGGTCATTCAGAACATTTAGGGGCTGCTTAGAACACTCAGAATACTCAAAACACCAAGGTCACTCAGAACATTCAGAACACTGAGGTCACTCAGAACATTCAGAACACTGAGGTCACTCAGAACATTCAGAACACTGAGGTCACTCAGAACATTCAGAGGTCACTAAGAACACATAGTGAACTCAACTCATAGAAATCTCAGGTCACTCAGAACAGTTAAAACACTCAGAGCATTTAGAACACTCAGGGAAGTTAGTTCACCTAGAACACTAGAACACATTCATTCCCTTAGAACAACCAGGTCACTTAGAACACCCAGAACACTGGGGTCACTGAAAACATTCAGAACTCTCATCCGTTCTGGAGTCCTGAATAGATACTGAGCAGCAGACTGGGTGTGGTGTGTGTGAGAAGATGCTGAAGGATGATATTGAATAAGTGGAGACAGGCTGCAGCATTGATCACTCATTTGTGTCTCTCAGGCCGTGTGAGTGTGTCTGTATGGGAGGTTTGTAGTGACTCTCAGTATTGAACAACACACCAGCGAGTGTGTGTGTTCACCTAATTGATGACCTTGTTAGACAGGACTGCTGACCCAGCAGCATGACGGGCCTCTCACACTCATTACGTTACCCATGTTTGCCTGCCTGTCCCTAACAGCAATTCAAGTCATTTTTTTTTTTTAATGAAACCCCATCAGTTTGAATTTAGTGCTTTTTTTTTTACAATAATATAAAATAACTAACTGCATGTGTAGTACATACTGCAGTGGAAATGAGACAATATTCACTTATATTAAATATTCAAAATATTTTGCTGCATTTATTCAAACAAGTTATTGTTTCCCCAGAGATTTTTTTAGATACGCAGGTTATCCTTGGTTTCCCGAGGTCCCACTACTCTGTGACATGGTGATCTCATGCTTCCTTTGATGTTTGTACAGCTGTTTTAGTCTTTTATTGATCTGAGCATCTTCACGGCTCAGAGTAAAGGTCACAGTGCTGTACAGGGTCTGCAGCTCTGCCTGAAACAAACACAATCTGAAGGAAAATAAAGACAACGTCCCTCAAGACATTTAAAAAAGCAGGATTCCAAAATGAACAAAGACTGTAGGTCATTATATAAAGAGTCAGTACTGATGTTTTTATCGATAGAATTTCCCAAAATGTATTTCGACATTTTATCACTATTACAAAAACGCACATAGAACACTATTGTAGCTTTATTTATAAGCAAAATGTTCCAACACCCTGTTCAAAAATTCTTTTGTCGACTGTTTAACTAAAAACATTAGCAGTTTTAGTGCAAATGTTTTTTATTTGCTGAGTTTAACATAGTGGAAAAATGACAAAAGTTAAGATTTTGCTCAGGCCAAATTGTTCCAAATATGTTAAATTCAGCACATTTGTATTAAAATTAATAAATGTGCACTGAAACGTGAAGTTGTGTGTTCTCTGTGTAGGATGTACTAACGCTGAGAAATTCAATATAACATCATTTGATGAGGGGGCCCCAAACTTCTGCATACAATGTAATTATTTTTATATAAAATCATGTGATATCACAAACCTTTGTGATATTCAATTCTTATGTCGACAAATAAAGCAGCATTTTAACTAATGTTACATTCAGTCAGTTTGACCCCAGCAGTTTAAACCTCCTGAAATTAAAATTGCTACTCAAGTTTGTGTCTATCAGGTAATTTATGTTTCTTTATATAAATATGCAATAACGCCCCCACGACGTGGGAAATATCACAGTTCTGGTGGAAAATACGTTTTCACTCCCCCATGACTATCGTTTTCACACTCCTACAGGTGTGATCATAATCAGCTGTGGCCTAAAAGCAGCGGAAAGTTTTTTTTAATAAATTTCCATATTACAGTGCCCTCAATATCATCCAAAACAAACGTGTAATAAACCAGCCATGCAGTGAAATTGACTACAAAGAACATCAATGTGACATTGAAAACACATTATCATGTTCATTTTGTGTTTACCCAGTTTGTCCCCATTAAATTAGGAGAACTCATTTAATAACTAGCAAACAACGAGGTCAATTATTTATTTAGAGACATTAAATGGTGAATGGAGTCAAACTGACCCCAAACATAATAGGAAGGTTGAAATAGATCCATGAAAGTAAAGTGCCAATTTATACAAAGCGTTGGGAAAATGACAAAGTTTGTTGATCGGTATGCATTAAGGTGCCTGAATGTCCAGGTCTCCGCAGAATTAGGTCAATAAACCCAATAAAGCTCACAAAGAGTCCTGGGCAGCTGCTGTTTTCTACCACTCCTCAGGATGCCTCATCTGGTGTGTGTGTGTGTGTGTGTGTGTGTGTGTACACATTTGTTGTTTTAAAGGAAATACCCTCACCGCTATGATCTTCATTGCACGGTTATGA
The DNA here is from genome assembly GCA_037577275.1 of Bryconaethiops microstoma. Lineage (NCBI taxonomy): Eukaryota > Metazoa > Chordata > Actinopteri > Characiformes > Alestidae > Bryconaethiops > Bryconaethiops microstoma. The sequence goes on from JBBJLS010000011.1 coordinate 6,600,073, forward strand.
CATCATGTTTTTGGCCTCTTTTCCAAGTGCCTTTCATTAATTCCTTCTTTCCCTTCCTCTCTTACTTTTTTCTTTTCCTCTGCCATTAACTGCTCTTCAGTAACACGAACCTCGACAGGCTCTACAACAAATAGCGCAACAACAGGGTGATTCATTTTCATAGAAATTCTGCTTCAACTCCACACACATGGTTTCTATTGAGAGAGGGAGGGAAGGGAGGAATGAGAGAGAGAAATAAAGATAGATAAGGAGAGAGAGAGAGAGAGAAGTAGAGTCACAGAATGAGGAAAAAAGAAGTGAGTGGAGGACGGGGGGATGGGAGAGTGGGTGAATTCCTCTCTGCTAAACTCTCTCACGGGTCACTCTCCTTTGGGTCCGTCTGGTGCCAAAACACTGTTATTTGGGTCAGAGGAACTACGACTAATAAACAACCCCGAAATCCTCCAGAACTGCGCTGCAAAACTGTTAGAATGTTTTGCCTCAAACAAGAGTTCCAAAAAGGCTCTCCGCTCGTTACAGAGCGTCAGACCTCAAATTCAACACGACTGTTGTTATGTGTAAGAGAACTCTGGGATCCTGAGCCCAAGACAAGATGACTGCAAAAGAAGAAAAGCTGTAACGGACTTGAACCCTTATTTTTGTGTTTTACTCTTCTGCAGGGCCTAAACCAGGCACAGTGTGAGGTTACCGACTGCTTCTAATAAAAGAGGAGGTCAAAGCTAAGGCTAGGCTAAAAGTCTACTTGAAGGCTGGCGTAGTGATGCGCAGAATCTTGGCATTCATATATATATTCATGTATATAAATACTTACACACACACATATATAAAGCCATTTTTTCTGGACAATTATTTTTTTGCATATATTTTTGCACTGTCCCTTTGGATCCCAGTTGGACTCCAAAGTCTTCACTACAGACTGTATGTGTGTGTGTGTGTGTGTGTGTGTGTGTGTGTGTGTGTATTGCATGTGAGGGATTGTAAGGTACTCAGCACCTTCGATGAAAGTTAAAAAGCTATGCTTGTGTTTCTGGTGCTGCGCTGCCCTCACCTCAGATTCTGCTCCCGGCTTCATGTTATTGTAGTTAGTCTGAGGTTTGTAACAAGGAAGAGGTTAAACTTTATAAGAACATTAGAATGGAAGGAGGAGGAGCTTCAGGTACGTCCTGCTTTCCAAACCGTACTTCATAATTTCTTTAATTATAGGCATGCATAAATTATTTGTTGATACGCAAGCGAAATCATTCAGAGAGGTTGGATGAGAGAGAAATGGTTTATTGTACGCTGCAAAAAATGAAATCTTAACTAGAAAATCTTGAAAAGAAATAACATCTTGTGTTTTGTTTTATTTTAAGAACAACGGACTCGATTACGTAAGATAAATAATCTATTTTTCAGAAAGTTTCAGGAAAGCTTAACAAGAGAAAAATTCCCACTATATTGGCAGATCATGTGCTTAATTCTAGTACTTCTTTTCTTGTTTTCTTCATGTTTTACATATTGATTTACAGTGATTGGAGTGGAGACTCAAATTTAGACCAAAGTGGTGATGTGAACCAAACTAAAATGTGAACCTACACATACAATGGCCTGTATCTTCTTCTCCATCAAAAAAGACTTTCACTAATCATGTTTTAGTCTCATCTCACAACTATTCTGATACAGCGTCTGAAACAAAGTAATCAGGCAACATCTTTGTAACTAGGTTTCTACGATGTGGCGTCTAGCCAGACACGCCAGACATCTGTTTACTATCAGTGCATCAATTTCACATCAGACCACTTCGAATGACTTTGATTACAATCAAATTATGCAGACTTTTTCCACCTAATTACTGGAATTCCCCTTTAAAATCCTCACATCCGCAGACACTATGTTATTCTGGTGTCAATTAGAGCTAGAAATAATCATCTGAATCTGAAAAGATTGTGTTAAAACAGTTCTTAAATTTCTTATGAACAGCATTCCAAAGAATAGGAGAAACGCAAACTCAATATGTGTTTTTAACTCCTAATTAAGAACCTGTTTACTGTACTGAGGCTCATTTTCTGCACTGTTTCATTCCGATCGTTGTATTTTATCTTTACAGATCTTGCCTCTTCTGTGAAGCTCTGAGTTATTTTTGAACTAAAATGTACATAAAGATTTATTCTTATAAAGACAGATTCAAATCACATTTGAGTTTCTCACTGCCCACCTCCCACCTTTAAAGGAGCCACACTGTACAAATGTGTAATATTTTATTATTACACTTTGTGTAGTTTTGTATACCAAAAATATTTTTACTATTTTCCAACTCCATTTCAGTCTGGATTTTTTTGAATAAGACATAATATAGCCAATCAGAAATGGGCTCATTTACATATATCAGTCTTAAAATACCAGTTTCTCCTCCTTTGCCTTTAAGACCGATGTATGCACATGAGAAATGAGCTCTGTTCTGATTGGCTGTATTGTGTCTTATGAGTGACTTACAGTCACTTACAGACACAAGCCCCCTGGAGACACTGAGGGTTAAGTGTCTTGCTCAAGGACACAGTGGTAGAAGGTGGGGGTTTGTGGTCAGCGGGTTCACAGGCAAGTGTTCTACCCACTAGGCTACTCCCACCCCCTGTGGGACTAATAATGGTATACCTTATCTTATTAAAGTTTTGGGGTAACTGGTGAATATCCTTTCCTTAAATTTTGCTTCATTCATTTAGAATGTGGAGTTTTAATCTGTCTCAGGGTGGGTGGTGGTTCAGACCAGTTACAGATTCTAGGTTTGGTGCTTTGGCTCGCTGCAACAGCCTCACAGCTCACCGACACAGTCAGAATAAAAGTATCTAGAGTGCATCGTTTTATTAGTTTATAAATAAATAAATAAATGAAATAATCAAGCAGTGTTGGTAATGCAGACTTATGAGATTTGAACATTGCAATTTCAGCCTGGGACAAAAAAACAAGACAGAAAAGAAAAGAGATACAAAATGAAAGGAGGCAAAGAGAATAAAACAGAGGGAGAGGGAGGAAGGGGAGACAGTGGAAATAGAGAGAAATAGAGAAAAGATAAAGGACGCAAAGAGAGGGTGAGAGGAAAAAGAGAAAGAAATTAGAGGGAGATAAGAAGTAAGAGATGACAGATAAAAGGATGGAAAGTGAGAAGGAGATGAAGGGACGGGCAAGAGAGAGAGAGAGAGAGAGAGAGAGAGAGAGAGAGAAAGAGATAAAGAGTGAGTGAGTGAGTAAAAGAGAGGGAGGTCAGATGTGAGCTGCTTTGGGTCTGTTCCTCTGAGGTGGTCTCCCTCTCTTACTCGTTTATGCTGATTGTCCTTCTTTCTTTTGCTCCTCGGACACAAAAAATCGACGGTTGAAAAGGGCAACTAAACAGGGAGAACTTCGGCGGAGAAGCTGATCCACTTTTTGTGCTCTCCTGTTGTTGATTTGAAAGGAATGGCGTTACATCATGATGTCACCCCATCTGAATGCCCCTGGAGAGAGAGAGGGACGACACCCACACAAAGACACTGAGTGTGTGTGAGAATGGAGGAGCCGTCACAGGCAATGTCCTTATTTGGCTCCTGCTCAGGACTCTGAGACGGGAGATTAACCCCATTCCAACCAGTGTGTGACATTCAAGACATAACGGAAGAAGATAAATCAGAGCTCTCCGCTCTCCAGTGTCTCCGAGTGAATGTAAAAGCCCTCTACTCTCCAAATGGAGGCCGTTTTGCTGGCCGGGCAGCAGTGCAGAGCCTGGGTCTGGGTGTGGGCTGCTGAGGAGAGAGCCAGCACAGGGCAGGCAGCCAGAGTGCAGGGTGTCAACGAGACGGCCTCTTTCACTCCATACGTTCTTCTTTCCCGCCCATTTAATTATGCACTTTCTCAATCTGTCCTCCCTCTCACTCTTTCCAAGCACACTGCTACGTCTCTACACTCTTTTTTTATTGAGTCTATTCATCTCACTCTTCCTGCACTTTTCCCCCCCGCTGCCTCATTTTTTTTTCTGGGCTTATAGCCAGTGTTCTTCATTCTTCTGTCGAATTACGCTGCCACCTTATCACTAACTCTCTCACTCTTCATTTCTTAAAGGAATAGTTCAAACTGCACAATTTTCCCCTCTCATTGTGTAAAAAGACATCGTAAAACTGCACTGACGTGGAACTGCAGCGGGGAAGCTTCTAACAGAGAGCACATTTGTGGTAAAAATAGTGAGAGATCAGCATGGGAAATAGGACTGGGAAGCAAAAGTAGGTTCCAAACTAAAACTGAAAAAAAAAAACTAATCAGGGTACTGCATTTTATTTTTGAATTTCGGTTTTGCTTAGCGCTTCCTAAACTCTATACATCTGCAAGGACCCGTGAATACATCAATATGTTAATAATATTTAACATTTTAGTTAGCTGGGACATTTTGAATGTTTAGAATAAAGATATTTATTGTTATCTAAACATTTGTCTTCCTTTTTCCTCTACGGAACCGAAATGGGGAATTAACAAGTACTGGAATGGATCAGCAAAACTAATGAGGAGTCAGTAGAACTGTAGCTCTAATTAAAAATAATGTGTCTTGTGGAGTCTTCATGCACCATTAAAGGAGAAATCATCTGAACAGCAATGCAAAAGCTCTTAAATGAAACTACTTGTTTGTGTTGTTCCTTATTATTTCTGCACCTTCCACAATGAGTAAATAGCTTTTTCCTGACTGTGCTCCTGACTGCGCCCTGCTTCACTTGGTGAATGGGATAAATGCAGAGAAAGTTCACACTGTTCACACTGTGTGCTGTGCTGTGTGTTAACACGTGACTGTAAGCGGCAACTTTACTTTATATCTTAATACATCAGCACATGAACGCAGTCTGGGAATTGCTGGAACCAAGCTGTCATCTACAAAAATGCACAGAAGTGTTGCATAGCTAAAAGCAGCAATCAGAGCCATACTTTTGCATACTTTCTGTACATCAATCTTTTCTTGGCTCATAATCTACATCAGGGACGAACTGTAAACATTTTATTTCTAGCCAAACTAGTATTTGGCTCCATCTGATCACCTCTCACTGAGCTCTGTTCCAGGCCTGGTGGAGCATGGGGTCCACACAGTCCTGCTGAGAGCTCCCCCAGACAGCAGTCCTCTCAGTGGGGGTGGTGTTTGGAGAAGAATGCCTGGCGAGCGTCTGACGTGTGTTTGCAGAAGGAAGCGCTCTCGTTTCCAGACCCACAATGGCCTTGTTCTTTCCCCTTGGCCGCCACAGCATAGTGGAGCAGCACATAGTTAGGAGGCCACTGCCATTTTCCAAGAACGCCACAAGTAGCACTTTTATTCCCACAGTAACCATCCACACCTCTTTAGCTGCCCATTATGATAATGCAATTAATGAGTCATGAAACGAGCTGTGAGACCCCCGTATCCCTGACAGCTTCTAAACAAACTCAAATTTGAATAATGTCTCTGAACTCCTCTGAGTTTTTCTGCATCGTTTGAAGTCATGTCTCTCTTTAGGTTCTTACTCCCAGTGTGGATAAAAGGAGCAGAAATGAGAAACAAATGATAATGTGCTGCAGCCAAGCAGCTTCACACTCCTACACGCAACCAACAGCCACAAAAGGAAGCAGGAATGGTGACAAGTGGGTGAGGAGAGGTGGAAGGAGGCAAACTGGGAGGCAAGAGGAGACAGAAATGCCACGCATGGGAGGAAACAGTGCTGGGGATGTTGATAAATTTCAACAGGGCAATATTTTTCATATGTATTACAGAATCAGATGACAAAAATTTGGCATTAGGAAAGATAATGAACCCATTCAACCTGAGTACCACTACTTGATCCTCTGGTTTTGATTGGACTATTTTGTTTTCTTGACACTAAAATGACACTAAAGGGAACATTATTTCCAGAAAGAAAGAGTGCAATGATTTCAGTCCAGTATTAAAAAGAATGCTGGTGTAGTACTGGAATTCAAAACTGAATGCAACACTCCTGGTTTCTAGTGAGGGTCTTTTGTGGAAGCTACTCTTACTAGGGATGTAACCATACATATGTATTGAACTATATGACAAAGCATTGTATTGTATTATTGTATCATGACTAGCTTGTCGGGCGGCACGGTAGCGCAGGGGTTAGCGCTGTTGCCTAACAGCAAGAAGGGTTCGACTCCCGGGTTGGGAGCAGGGTCTTTCTGTGTAGAGTTTGCATGTTCTCCCCGTGTGGGGTTTGCATGTGGTGGTGGGCTCCCGGTTTCCTCCCACCACCAAAAACGTGCATTGGGGATAGGTCAGTCGAGCACACTAAATTGCCCCTAGGTATGAATGTGAGTGTGAATGGTTGTCTGTCTCTGCATGTGGCCCTGCGATGTGCTGGTGACTGTCCAGGGTGTACCCTGCCTTCGCCCATAGCAGCTGGGATAGGCTCCAGCCCCGCCTGACCCCAAGTGCAGTACAAAGGGGTAGATAATGGACGGATGGACTAGCTTGTCCCTGAATCTTTGGATTGGGACAGCTTCTGTTTCAAATATTATAAATTAACGATGTTGAATGCTCTAATAAACTGAAAATTGAATGAATTTTGTGAATCGTTACGCCCCTGTCTGTCATGATCTCAAAACAAGGCATCTGTTCATCTGTTTGGATGACTGGGCTTTTTTGGGGGGTTGCTTATAAATTCTAATTCTGCCATTTATTTTGTCCAAATCATCTTGACCTCAGAATGAAAAATGGATTTGAGTGGAATTGGAATTTTTATATCTAATTTTAAACTGTTCCTTCAAAACAAACGAAAGCACCCAGCAAGTGACATCTACTCCAGCTAACTATCAACTCAGGATCCCAGAGACAGCAATTTAAAGACAAAAATCAAACTCCTTGGTTTCAGGGAGGACACAATGCTGTAGTGGATATGACCAAAATTAATCAGTATTTCTGAAACTGAAAATCAATATGAGTTTTTTTCACCAGTACCGTTATTCTGGCATAAGCTATGCATAATGCATATACCAGCAACAAAGCACTGCAGATGAAAACAAACGAAACTATATGACAATTAGTACATTTAAGAATTGGAAAATAAACGCGCAGTTCATCCTCCATCTTATTTACACCTCTTCATCCTCTCTCCGCACAAAACAAGAGCAACAAACTGGGCAGAAGTATTAGCCTCTCATTTTGTTGGTGTAATTTTCCTCCATCTGCTCATCCCTCGCTCTTTTCTATCCCTCCCTCTCATTACGAGGCTCTTTCAAGCCAAGCCAGCTGGGATGGCCACACAGCAACCAAGGCTGTAAAACAGCAGCACAAAGCCAATGACAGGACAAGTGTACCTTTACACCAAGAGAGACAGCTAGGGAGAGAGAAAGAGAGAGAGAAAGGAGAGAAAGAAACAAGAAAAGAGGAGACGGCAGGTGGTAAAGGAGCAAAGCTAAAAGAGCAGAGCCAAGACAATGCACAGAAGCCTCATTTACAAAACCGTCAGGAGAGGAGAGATATAAGCAGAACTAAGTGGGGACTGAGAAAGGCTGAAAAAGATACATTCAAAAAGAGCCTCTCGTATAATTTTTCCATTCAAGCCACTGGAGCAGAGTCAGCATACATGAGCTTTGTTACCTCAGTATAATATCAATACAGCAATGTATACTGTGAATGAGCTCTTGGATATAGGTAAACCCAAGCTGTTATGGCTGTATTGATATTTCTCTACCTACTATTACAACGGAAGTGTTCCAGTAAAATATTATGAATGCAGCAAACCTGGTTCAATGACAACAGCAGAACGCTTTTTGGGTGCATTTCTTAAGTTCTATGAAGAATGACGTATAATAGGTTCTATTTCAGAGAGAAACAATATTTAATCACATAAATCACCATTTAAGCATTCAAACTGGACTGCTAATGTTCTCAAACCGGTCCTCAGGGACCCCCGGCTCAGTCCACACTTCTGCTCAACGCTAATTTACAATGCATAGAGGGAGAGAATAATCTTATGGACAGTCTGTTGATTCCTCGGGACAGGTTTGAGAAACGCTGCTATAAATAAACATTGCTATTATTATAAAACTCTACACAGATCTCCTTTTAGAGTGGAGAAAAACACACTTCATAGTTCAGCTAATAACGAATTTAGCCAGATATAGTTGGTCAGCCAAGACATGTTGGTGTCCTAATCTTTAGTTTAGCACAGGAGGCTGACACTGCCAACAGACTACAATTCTATAGTCACCCAAATCTTTTCCATAACCAAAAAACCAAAACCTTTTGCAATACAGTTAAACCACATCCAGTTCTTTGTGAAGGTGGCACAGACTTGCCAATGTGATCCATGACAAGCTTGCTACCTTGAGCTATAAAATTTGTAAGATTGTAGCTAAACACACTAGGACAGGGGTGTGGAACTCCAGTCCTGGAGGGTCGTGGTCCGGCACATTTTGCTGATTTCTCTGCTCAGAAACACCTGGTTCACCTCACCAGTTAATTGCCAGGTTTAGTGAATGTGTTTGAAGAGGAGAACCATCGAACTGAGCCCTCCAGGACCGGAGTTTGACACCCCTGCTCTAGGCAGACGTTTTAGACAACAGAGTCTGTTTTCACAAAGCACATCAGGATTGTGATTTCTGATTTAGAATCAGGTGATTTGGGAATGTCCAGCAAAAACAAAGAGAAGTCTGTTTAAAGGTCAGTGCTCTGCAGTATTGGTGATGTCTGAAATGGCTGTGTGTAGCAATGAAGTTTTGTTCATTTTGACCACCGCCACAAGTCCATGTGTGGTTTTGAGAGAAGTCTTTGAGTATTTACAGAAAAGATTTAAGTGACTATTGACTTCTAGTATTTGTATATAATATTAGTCTTGTAGCTCCAGTTGTAAACTAAAGAAGCAAGATTAGATCTCAAGCATGACTCGGCTGGCCGACTAAATCTGGAGAAAGTGAAAAAAATGTGTAAATATATATACTATTCCTGCCAATATCCAGCTCTACTCGACATAAAAGCATCATATTTTTTATGTATTATATCTCACATTTTTTCACACGGCCTTGTTCTCAGACCACAATCTTCTTTTTAAGTCTCATCCTTGAAAGATCTTAACATGCTGTTGTGCGAACCTAAGAAAACGTCATCTTTTCAGTTTTCAGACAATACATTCGGGCAAGGCATGAACAAGCATATACATTTTTTTTACAACTCTTATTCAGTCATTGAGAAACTGCAGCACAGTACGTATATCAGCCATTCAAACAAAAGGTCTGGAACTGGCCATGGGTTTTTATCTCAGGCTGAAAACAAAAAGCTCTACTCGAAGGCATCACCATGCAGGCAGAATTCGGCCCTGAATCAGGTCTAGTGGTTGATTAACTCCTTTAAACTCTACAGTTCTCACTCAGGGCCGCTCAGTCCCCCTATAGATGAGCTATTTGTATAACTAGGCCATGTGCTGCCACTGAGAGCAGGTCCTCATCGCCTGCAGCCAGAAAAAGAGCCCTGCCCAGCTGCCCAGAGCTCTGAGCACAAACAGCCTGAGGGAACACAATCCTGGCCTCTCCAGAGCATCCTTATCAACACTTGCTGCAGAAGAAATTCATTTGCAGCTATTTCTTAGCGATAAATGCCAAACTTAACATCGGTGACGTAATTAATGCGAAGGAAAAATGTCTTAGCCTTGATTGTACATGGTCGTGCAGGAATACCAATCAAACACATTTTCCTCTTTAAAGAGTTTTCCTCTGATTCTTAATGTAATCTATCAGTCAAGATACGTTTCGCACGCAAAGTTTGCTGTTTAAGTTTTGAACTGGAGCTGCAGGGTGAACAAGTGGCATCACAGCAAACTACGTACTTGAATCACTGTGTTGAAGTGTTAAATAATCTAAAACAGACTTGCTTGTGTGGTTTCTGACAATGTATGCAATTCTGTTACACAGAAAATTCACGCCTCAAGATGCCTATTTCTGTTTTTAGCAGAATGTGACGCAGGTTTGTTTATTTTTAACACATAACAGGGTGTCGGACAGTTTCCGAAACCACACAAGTAAGTCTCTTTGAGATCTGACACATTTGGAGCCATGTGTGATCATTTAGGCATGCAGTTTGCAAGATGTTAACTGGCACAAGTCATGAATGCAAGGCCTAGTTGAGATTTTTGTGTCTCGAGTGCAAGTCTAGTCTCGAGTCTCTGGGGCCGGCATGAACTGGCCCTCAGAAAATTTGGGCATTTTACAGATGGGTTGGTCTTGTGGGGGCTCTTTTTTGTACCTCCCTGACATTATGTAGCCCATAAACAGATGTTCAATAGGTCATTATAGCCGCAGTGACAGGGCTAGTGCTGACGCTGCTAAGTGTGCTAAGATTACGGCTCTATTTTAGAACATGATGATGATGACAGAGTGGGACGAAGTAGAAACATCAAAGAGGAGGGAACATGGAGCAGGTACTTTGTTATGCTCACATCTTCTGTGCTGTCAACTCGCGAAATTAACCAACTGAAAAAAATAATGATTTTGTTAACCATTCGATGCTTGCAGCGAGTTTAAACATTTTAAAGGTTTAACTAGTCATTCACTTAAGTTTTATTGTTCAAGTATTGATTTTTTTCAATCTTTAGAAGACGAGTTTGTTTGTGTGTGGGTGTGTTTGTCTGTGACCTAAACCAGGTGAAAAAAAAAAAACAGCAAGAGTCCATGACCCATGATGAATAACCAACCAGCCGCCTGAGCCACATGCCAGAGATCTTTGTGCACCTTCTGGCCTGTTATTTTCTCACTATGCATGGTGGGATCTCAGGCATATGAAACCCAACATTTTTCTACTCTTAAGGGAGGAAATCACAAACAAAACCACATAGTTTGCTTTGCTTGATACAGGGAAAAGTGGCCATTTTTGTTACGCACGAACACACCACAGCACACAGCGTGAACAGTGTGAAATTCTTCTTCTGTATTTAACCCATTCACCAAGCGAAGCAGCGGGCAGCCAGGGACACAGCGCCCGGGGAGCAGTGTGTGAGGATGAAAGCTTTCTCAAGGGTGCCACTAGCAGTCCTGGGATTCGAACCAATGGCCTTTCGGTCAGAGGGGGTAAATCCCTAACCACCAGGCCATAAGCTACCGAGTGTGGATATAATACGCTTTGTCTCATATTGTGTAAATATATGGTGAATTTGGTGTGATTTGTGTGAATATGTGGTGTGAATATGGTGTGCGCTTCTGTCGGCTGGTTCTTTATTTCTGAAATAACTCTGATACTAAAACCAGGTTACTAAGTCTAACTGGGTATCAGATCATTGTTATATTAACTCAACATATTAGTTAAACACCAACAGTACAAATTAACATACATTTTAAATTAATGATTGATTGAATGACAAACAATGGAGGGGCCAGTTGACAGGAAACTCCCAGGCTACTTGTTTTTCCTGAGTGGAGTCTTAAGTCTTTAGTGAAGAATTTTGTCTTGTTAGTGCCTGCATATGCTGAACTGTATAAAAGTAAATCCTTTCTAAAAACCTGTTAGGTCTGATATGGCTTCAAACAACAAGCCCTTCTGTACAGAAAACCCTTCAGTCTGTCCGAGCTGAAGTTCTACAAACAATAAAAGTGATGTTTAATGGAAAGAGCCAAAGCTGCTTTAATAGCCAGTATTTTCTACAGTGTGGGTTTGGAGCAGTAGTACTAAACTTGCACTGGTTCCTGACTAGTCAATTCCAACATATAGAGCAGCTTCTGGACAATTGATGCTCCTATCAATGCTTATGCCGTGTTAGTTCAATCTAACACAGCTGCATTTTCAAATGCTTGATGCTGGATTGGATTGGTCGGAGGAACAGAAGCGACGCTCTGCACATCACCACCTTTTGCTGACCAGATATCTGTAGCCATTGCTTCTCCCTCATTATGTATACAGGACACTCAGGAGACAACTTGTCTTGTTATTTCCCACACGTTTCTTTATTTTTTGCACCAGGTTTGTATAGCAGCTGTTTGTATAGCAGCTGTTTGTGTAGCAACTGTTTGTATAGCAACTATGCTAGCTAGCTACTGTGACAGCGAATCCAGCTAAAGTTTGTGTAAGTTTTAAAGGAATTCTGCGAAATAAAAATCATTCTGCAAGCTGTTATTTTTCTTTATTAAAACTTCTTGTACAGCACTGTAAAAAACTGCACACCCCTTACCAGCAGTTCGCTTGTGTACAGTCTATTCTAAGTCTACTGTACAGCCTGCTTACAGTCTCGTGTCTGTTTTGTTTTAGTCTAGTCCACTATCTGTTGCCCAGCCCATTGTATCATACAGTCTATTTTATATAATGTATAGTCTATTGCACAGTCTATAAATGGTCTTATAGGTCAATCTATTGTCTACTGTATAGTCTATTTTACATTCTGTTCTATACTTCTAGTGCTTCTTTTTAATGCTTTAGTTTTAATACTGGGTTTGTTCTGTATTGACACCTGCACCAACATAAATTCCTCGTATACATAGTATATGGCAAATAAAAAATGGCTTTCTTACTGTATGTAACACTTGATTCTGTCCTTTTGAAGGTTCTTCTACAATGAAAGCAGGTCTGGGTCATATATCCAGTATACCTGCTCTAAGTGAGATGTAGTAAGGCACTACATCTCGAACCTCAAGTACAAACTGTCATATAATTTTTATGAGACTTGTTTTGGTGTTTTTCACGTCTCTTGCTCTCTTCTTTGGCTCTCTCCCAGACACAAAAAGGAAAAAAACTCCCAAACATACAGCACACACACTCGCTCACCCATCCACACAATTCTGCAGGGTGAGTGTATGTGACATTTATAGGTGAGATGTCTTTTTGTATCTGGAGGGAACAGAGTGATTTCACCCTTTTTTGTATGCAAGTCTAAAATTGTATTAATAGAAGCAATAATGTTTCACTGCAGACATACTGCATGGACTTCTAGTATCATTATAACATTCCCTCTGTCTTGTCTGTGTTTCTTGGCCTGTAATGTTCTACTGTCTTTTCCCCATTTTCTTGTCTATGTCGTTGTTTATGTCCCCCTTGTTTCGTGTGCCTTTGTTTTGTTTACCCCGCCATGTATCTGTCTTCTATGTGAGTTTTCTTGTTGTTGTGGTCTTAGCTCTGCCCCCTTCAAGTCAAGTCAAGTCAAGTAGGTTTATTGTCATTTCAACCATAAACACAGTACACAATTAAACCAAACAATGTTCCTCCTGGACCAGAGTGCAACACAAAGAACGGAACAGCACAAGACCACAAGTGCAGACAGGACAAGGGAAAAAACACAACCGGGCAAGACAACATTTAGTACAGTGGACAATAGGTACTGTACTAATCTGAATGAATACAGTATTATGACGGTATCAGAATCAGAAAACTTTATTGATCCCGGAGGAAATTGCTTAACACAGGGCAAAGTGGATAGGTACTGTATTCTGGCAGCAGAGAACTACATGTGCAAAAATGAAGAACAGAGGTAGACAGCAATCAATCAATCAATCAATCAATCAATAAATGTATAAATAAATAAATAAATGTTTGTTATCCCGTGCACCAGTGTCTTGCTCCTGTCTCCTCTCCTCCCCAGGTGTTCGCATTTCCCTAGTCAGTATGTGCTTGGACTGCTTATAAACGTCTTGTGAACACTCTTGTTAAAACTTCGCCTCTGTCATTGCTTGTCGTTCCACTTTGTGCTTTTGTTATATCAGTTATTATTTTTTCATGTTTATGTGTACCCCAGACCCCTCGCTGATGTTTTCATTTTTGTTTCCTGCTTTAAACTCAATGATGTAACATTGGAACACATTTTATTTATGCATTTTGTTGGTTCAGGCTTACGTGACACTCCTGCCTGCATGCAAATTAGGTCTAACAGCAGGAGAGCATTTTAGGAGCACAATACTTATCACTGAAGGACTTTCACTGAACATCAGCAGCAGAAGAGCATCACTGGCTCTCTGTCCAATTAGCTTCCGTCTCCCTCAGCCTATTTTTCACTCTTTCAGTATATCTTGCTCTATGCCCTTCCCTATCTCTATTTCATCTCCTTCTCTTCCCCCCATATACCCCCACTGAGCCTCTTTCACTCCTTCACACTTTTATCTCATCTCCCATCTCTCCAGTATCTGGGTGGGACTCTTTTTCTTGGTCGGTGCTTAAGCGCCATAAATAGTGTCCATCTTCCTCTCTCTCTCTCTCTCTCTCTCGCTCTTCCACTAGCCTTAATCCCTTATCAGTAGTGCACTATCATGATCAGATTTAGATAACTGTATTATCTTCCCTGTGTGTCATTCAGCCCTCTTAGAAAAAAGCCAAGAATAGCTCCGATCCATTCTCTCTTGCAGTGTGTGTGCGTGTGCTTGTGCATTTGTGTGCTCATGTTTCAGCATATGCCTCAGACAGCCCTCACCTTCTGCATCTTCTATTGTTTGTGTGATGGGAGCAAAGCGTCCTATTCACTCCAATTTGCTGTTTCTCACACCGGGTTAGAAAGAGCACTGGGACATTTGAGATGAGAGATCCTGGTCATTTCAGCCATCAGCTGTTTATTTTCTGCAAACACAACCATTTTTGCACTCTGAGAGACCTATCGCCATTCTTTTCTAACACGTCTTGGACAAGTTTCCAATTTAATCATTGAGAAAGTGCCGGCTATGCCACTTCCACAAACAGGAATCGGTGCCCAGACTGACGTTTCAGAACAATAGCCCTGAAGAACATAAAAAAACCAAGCTAGCAGGAGACACTGCCTTCAAAACTACACCTTCAGAGAAAAAAATCTCATATATAGACACTAAAGGTGGTCAGGAATTGTTTATAGATGATTCAGATTCCAATTTCTTTAAAGCCAAACCAGAAAGTATAATAGTATAGTAATACTATAATCATTTAAACAAGCATAATGACAAGCGCTCCAAGCTTCCTTACTCTTTTGCCTAATGCTGGCATTCCAATTCTTCTCCAGACAAAGTCTCTCCCATCTAGAGAGAGTGTGTGTGTGTGTGTGTGTGTGTGTGTGTGTGTGTGTGTGTGTGTGTGTGTGTGTGTGTGAAAAAGGTGGGGGGCTTAAAGGCTCACAGAGGGAAAGGTAGTGGGGTTTAATTTGAGCCGACACCCGTTAAGAGCATGTCTATGTAAGTGGCCTATCTTACCCTGGGGGAACGCAACGTATGACAGGCTGCAAAGCTACTGCTGGGCTCGGTTCAGAGAAGAGGACAAGCACAGAACTCTGGGAAGCCCAAAGTGAGGGCTGTGGTGTGGGTGCATGGAAGGGAAAGGAGGTAAGTGGTGAATTAACACTCAGTAAGAGCCGCCCGCGTCTCCGTTTGAATGTTTTATCAGCCATCCTGTCAGTGTGAAAGTACATCCTTCACATTTTCATACTTAAAGCCTCTGGAATGAGCCTTGAGCGCTCAAAAATGCTCTTAACCCAGCATAAGCTACCATTCGGCTAAGCTTCTCGCTCATCGCCGTGAGGGTAAACACTGGCGGCATAAAAACCTTCTCCCAGGGTCGAGCCGGTGTATCGCCACTTTAGGTCCTCATTCTTATTCACGCTAAAATCTCCATCACGCTTCCAGTTCTCTCACGCTATTCGGGGGAACGGGCCTACTTCTCCAAATAGTCTACTTGAATGTGGCCTTTTTCTGTTAAAAACATGGTTTTGAATGCAATTTCCACAACCAGAAATCTGTTCACAGAGTGATGTTTCAAATCAGCAGCCCTGAACAACACAAAACTGCCAAGTTCTAAAGATATTGCCTCCAAATCACCCCTTAACAGGAAAAACTCACATACAGGCACTAAGGATGCACTGGTCAAGGTTTTCTTTATAATTCTGATAAGAATTCCTAAGAAGAACTTGTTGGCAGATTTTTGTTGATTTTTATTAGCCCCCCTTTTTATACCTGAAACTCATGGGCCAAATGAACACGAGGCAGACTGGCACATACTCAGTACATTCTTTCCCAAAAACGGAAATATAAATGACATTTGCTCATAAATGACACAGAAATTCAGTCACCTACTCCAATAACGTGAATGGATTAATAAATGAAAGTAAGAGGCAACTGGCGATTGAGCGCAATGAGTCATATTTAATGATGCTGTGACTTTTAAGTACAAATGTAGCAGCAACATTCAAACACAGCGTGAGTGAATTTACCTGTTTCATATTTTTTTATGTCATAAAACACATATTGGTCAAGTCAGATTAGTCAAAACCAAAATAACACACAGACCAATTCAAAACTGCATATTTCAAATAAAAATCTGCCGATTGCAAAGCTGGTAGGTTCAGATTGTGCCTTCACTATTAAAAAAGGGTGCTGTTAAGCATTTTTTGTGTGAGGCCACAGAAGAACCATTTTAAAATAACCGTTTTTTATAAACTAGTGTGAGCATTCACACCTGTAAAGGTTATTAGAAGAACCTTAGAATTATGTGTTTTATAAGTTTTTTGGGGTTTTTTTGGAAAAGGTTCTTCACTCTTTCATCTCATTATATTTTTTAGGGACTAAAATGGCTCTTCAACTCCATTTGTGGCACCTTTTTTAAAGAGTGATACGATTCTACTCTTCTTAAACCACACAAGAATCAGAGGAGTGTGGACGAATGTATTGTGTATTCAGTTTCTCTTCTCATATGGCTGAAATAAACCTCTTCTGCTAAAGTGTGCAGAGCTTCATTACACAGTGTGAGGAACAGTATACTGCAGCCAACGCTAACAAACAGAGCGTCCAAGTCTCATCTAAGGCTGCAGTCCTGTGCACCAGTCATCTCTCACTACAGCGGATCCTCATCTGACTAGGGTTACCAGCTGTGTGCTCGTTGTTTTGCCCACCACCTGCCTTCCATTACCACCATCATCATCTTCATCTTCATCATCACCATCATCATTATCATCATGATCATTATCACATCAAGCTTATTTGCAAGTGTCCTCTACAGACATAAATGTTTGTTTGTCCATGAGAACCCCATTGGTCACGTTTCTTCGATCTCGCCTGCCATCACAAAAATTTCACTGAACTAAATGTCGGTGTTAGGGCCAGAGCAGTTTACAGTTATATTGATTTCCAAACAAGTGCAAAGACTCATTCTCAAATTCACCCATAAGAAATTAAATTTCAGATTAACCTCAATTTCAACTATTTTTTTATAACTGCAGTTCTAAATATATCCAGTAGGGGCAGCAAACTGGAAAGTACCACCTGGTCGTATGTTGAAGTATGCTGCTCTAGAAGCTACAATTGTAGCTTTCCTGTGATGATAAAGGCGTAACATTAACAAATTAGGATTCTAAGATGAACCGAGACGAGAATTGTGGGTTGATGCTATTATCCAATACTTCATGTAAATATCAATATAGATCCATAAACACTGTTCTTACA
>JBBJLS010000011.1:6745103-6747603 GCA_037577275.1 Bryconaethiops microstoma
TAGAACCGGTGTTTACCCTCAGAACTCAGAGTGTATCAGTAAACTCTGATTTCAGTAAATATAACTGGTGTAAAACAATCTAGAACCGGTGTTTGTTCTCCTAAACTCTCCTAAACCGGTGTTTGTTCTCCGGAGCCCCGCCCTCTGCAGGTTTTCCCCTCCCACTTGTGGGCGGAGACTATCCTGAAAGTTCGTGTTTTTCTGTTTGTTTCTAAACCCTAAAATAAAAGAAATTTCTTAATTTTTGTTCATTTATGTTAATTTGCGTGTGATGCCGTTTTTAAACCCCAGTAGTGTTTTTTATATTTATTACCTGTTTTTCAATTACAGTAACTTTGGTTCTGCGTGACACAGAAACACCAAACAAAGCTCAGTGTGACGTCTGGCATCAACACAAATCGGGGGAACTTCCATACTTCCAAATGCCGGAATTTCCATGTTTCACTGCATGATGGTGATTTACAATTTGTTGTCCAGTACGGATCTGTGCTGCTTGTGTTCTGAGGGTTAATGATCACGATGCACGCGGTGAAGAATAAATGTGCTGGGGCTAAAATGTAAACCTGCAATACATGAAGCACTTCAAAGCAGACTGAGATGATCTGCAAGACAATGATAAGCCCAGCTCTATCGCATCCACCACTCGGCACATGGCAGAAACAGCAGTTGCGTAACCGCATCGTTGCGGCCGTTCTGTCTCCCGAAGAGAGAGAGCGGCCCTGCACTTGAGCAGATCGGTGTAGCCGAAGGAGGGCCGCCCCCACCCGTGGTTCTGGCTGATAGCATCAGAGAGCCGAGAGCACTGTTTCCAATCAGAAAACCATCACCCGCTGATTCGCCCACCACACTCTAAGGGGCCGCCGGCCAATCCGTCTGCAAATCAGGCCGCGGGCTTAGGCGCACTCCAGACGGAAAACAAACATCGTAATCAAAGTCGGCCCGTTTTTTCTTACACCAATTTAAATTCACAAAAAGGGGTCTCGTCTTGTTAAGTGGCTTGTAGATGTTCATCAGCCTTTTGATGTAAAACCAAGTTCAAACCAATTTATTTGCATAGAACCTTTTCAAAAGACATTGTCCCAAAGCAGAAATGCGGGTGTAGCTCACTAAAGAGTTTCTCCCAGAGAGACCGCTGCAGCCTTTAGGAGCATGAGAGCTGAGGAGAAAAGTGAAAGAGGAAGATTAGATCAGAAGCAAAAAACAACAACCATTTGGAAGAACAGTCAAGAATCAAAAGGAAGAACTACCGAAGAGCGTTTGGATGAACCATCAAGACTCAAAAGGGGACACTCTGAAAGAGCATGTGGAAGAAATGACTCAAAGAGAACCTAAAGGAACATAGGAAGAAAACACTATGAAGAACCAAGCCTCAAAAGGAAGAACTCCCTAAGAGTAGCTCCGTAAAAGCATGAGGAAGAACCACCAAGAAGAACCAAGACTCAAAATTAGAAACTCTGTAAGACCATAAGAAGGAATCACTGAGAGGAACCAAGACTCAAAAGGAAAAAAGCCTAAGAGCTTGAAGAAAAAAGGTGGAAAGGAACCAAGAATGAAATGTGAAGCTGCAAAATCAAACACAGGTTGATTTTCTTTTGTGTATTCCCATTTACAAAAGGGGCCTTGGAGCAATACCACCCCAAGACCCTCTGGTCCCAACCTTTTATCTTCCCTGAGGTTAATTAGGGGCATACATGCCTGTGCCTTTAACCTCTGGTTTGCTTGAATCCGGAATCGTTAAATGAGTATTTTGTCTAAAGGGCTGCAGAAGGACTTGAGTGGGTGCAGTGACTAATAGCAGCTACAGCCCAGAAAAAGTCAGATCATTGGAAGCACACAAAACGTCATGTTTGATCCTGTTTAAGCAATTTCCTCTGAGATTTCTGACTTTTTATTTCTGATTCAGAAAGCCTGATGAAAGCCTCCCAAGTAATTTAATGAAAATGACAACTCAGTGCCCACTTTAACCCTTAAACCCCTAATCCTGTGTTCAGAATGGGCCACCATTCAAACAATATCTGTCCTTTCGTGGTCCCATTCCATTAATGGGCCGGAACCGACAAGCAGGGCGGCAACAGATGGACTTTGGTCAGTAACAATACATGGTAGATGTACCTGATAAAATTACCAATAAGTGTAGCTACAAGGTCTGTTAGCTCCATGTGCATTCGTGTTTTCTTCCCTAAGGGCCAGATTGGAGCCATGTGCTGGGGAAGGAAGCGGGAAAAAAAAGATCAAGACCGTGTCGAATCCCACAGTTGTGGACGCAGCTGCGTCGCCACAAGCTAAAACGCTTCGTGTTTGACGGGGCGGCTCAGAGGCTCTCAGGGTTCGGAGAGGAGCTGCATCAGCTAGTCGAGGGCTTTGCATTACACAGTAGGCTGGGCTGGAGGGCTTCAAGAGGCTGGGGTGGGGAGGGTCAAGGCTTAGCGCTGAGAGGAGCCAAAAAAATATGCACACTACGGTGCAAACAAGTCTCCGCCGGCTTCATCTGCTTTCGGCA
>JBBJLS010000011.1:6752603-6757318 GCA_037577275.1 Bryconaethiops microstoma
GAAATAAAATAAGAATGAAAGGCATACAGAACGAAAGTAAGCTATAAAAATAGCCATACAATGAATGTAGAATAAAAGTAAGGTTTAAGATAAATTAAAATAAGTTAAAGAAAGGTTTTAAAAAAAAGCAAGATATAAAGAATACAAATGAAAGTGCATGATATTTGTGCAAGTTTATAGGTTAGTTGAAGGCAGTGGAAAAGGCTGTTACAAAACAAAATCTTCATGCGGAGGTGGTTCCAGCAGGAGGCAGCATAACGGCCAAAAGCCATTTCATCTGGTTTAGTTTCAGGTCTGGGCAACACCGGCTGATCTAATAAACCAGCCTGATATTCATCAAACATTTCTGAGTTATATTTAGGGTCCAGGCTGTTTAATGACTTATAAAGAACTAGACTGCATTTCTGCAAGAAAATGGGAAGTGTGATTGCATGGTTGCCATAAAACCAGAGATTGAAGACAAACATTGGTTTTATGCCCAAAAAAGGTTATGTTAAAAACAAAAAATTCTGCTCACAGTGGTGTATCGGCCAGAATTCTCTTCTGACTCTTTTTACTCAGTAACATGTTTTAGCACTGAACCACGAAGGGGCTGTTAACTCTATCTTACGAAGACATTTATGGGTAAGGAGGGCCGAAAACGGGTGGAAAAAATGAGTCTAGCCGCATTCATGGGCCGATTAATTTTATTTAAACCCGTCCTTTTTTGGCACATGGCTTTTTTTTTTATAACTGACCTGAGCTTTAGTGTCCTGCAGTCTATTCAGTTTATGAGTCGTCTGTGTCTTCCGCTAGACACCTTTAAGGCGAGTCGATTACAGAAATAAAAATGTTAAATTTTAAGTACTCAGTCCCTGATCAAAAATCTGAATACACATACACTGCACTGGATATTAAGGAACGTTTTAGTATTGGAATTTTGTCAAAATTCTTTACAGGCTCAGACTAGAAGCGACACCAAAAGAGAGGTGGAATACAAATAATAATGTTTTACACTGAACTCTATTTTGTATCTAATCGGAGGCTACTGTAAGGACTAGCCAATCAATGTAGGAGTATTACTACAATATATAATCAGCAATGTTGACAGTTTAGATGTCAATCAAAAAGTAATACAGTCATATGCAAGTTTAATTGGTCAAATATAGTGTTTTAGTGGATTTAGTTAAATTTTCCACCCAAATTAATTGTCTCCAGTTCCACCCACTAGCTAGGGCTCCTCCATCATGCAGTACCACCAACACTGAAGGATTAGAGTGAGTATGTGCTTCCCCCAAGTCACGTTGGGCTCCACTGCATCTTTTTTTAACTATAACTAATGTGACATCATTGGACAGCTTAACATGCTTGGTGGAGAACGCTGACCGCTAATTCCATTATGTCAGCCATGCTAGTTAGCATCACGCTAAGTGATGAGGGTGGGGGAGGAGGCATCCAGACTAGGAGCCAGAATCCAGAATCAGAAAACTATATTGATTCCAGTGGAAACTGTTTATGCTACGACTGCACAGACAAACAGAGAAACAAAGACAAGAACAATAAAACATAAAGTAGAAAAATCCAATAAAAACTCTGTAGAAAAACCTCTATATGACATACACTATACTATATACACAAATGCTGGGTTATAGATTGTGTAGATAAATAACTTACAGTTTAGTGAATTACTACTAATTCAAATGGTGGTTGGGAGTCTGTTATTGCAGTACAGATTAGATACAGGCTGGACCTGCTGACTTTACACTTCTTTGTAGGGTTTCTCATAGGTCAATAGATGCAAGCCTTATGATGGCTTGCATACAAGCAAACATGGTGGATGCAGTTGTAGAAGCTACAGGCTGCTTGATAGCATCTGTTGATTGATTGACCATGGCACAATGTAAGCCACTCAGTGAGGCGTCTGGCCAGAAGCTCCGGATTCATTATGCCATAGATAGACCAGTTAAAATGGGATGATTCCAGATTGGGAGGCAGGTGGCAAGCGACTATACTGCCAGCAGCCTGCCGGCCAGGCTCCAGCCAAGTGGTGCGAAAGGGGATTATTACATTGTCAGGGCAATAAAATTCTGCTTATGTTTTCTATGTCCAGTCCCCTGAAATGAAAGGCATGGCAAAAAAACGCTTTCCCAATGGACCCATTATTGAGTGCACTTTCGAGCCACATGTCCTTCAATGCCTCCGAACTGTTGATGTAACATGGGATTCAGTTTGACGCTGTTTTCCATTTGCAGAGTATAATAGTGAGTGAACAGGCACTGTTAGGTGGTTTGGTGCTGTTACATAACCAGTGCCTTCAAAAGCTATTTTAATCTTCTTTTATTTTGTAATACTGCAATTTATAACAGCCTTTTTGGTCCGAATGGCTTTTACTGTGATGTTCCTCACCATGGAGACAGTGACTGACGCAGACACTCTCACTTTCTGCCTACAAGGCCGATATAGTGCATTCAGCTGCTTTAACAAAGACACCATTACGCAGTGTATAGGTGCCAGAGACCAATGTATCATCATATACCTGGCTCATGTTACAGCCACTGTAGGCACTTTTGGAGTTAGACAAGGGTTAGCATGGGCACTCAGACTGGTCTGCAGCTTTGCAGCCCCATAGGCAGTAAGGTGTAATACACTGTGTGTCTGAGACATTTATATCAGAGCCAGCATGAACGTTTTGCTATAGTAGCTCTTCAGTGGGATCAGACCAGATGGGTTTGCTCTACATGCGCATCGGTAAGACTTGGGTACTCATGACTTTCACTGGTTTTTCATACTTGGACCACTTTTGGTAGGTTCCGACCACTGTATACTGAGAACACCCCACAAGACCTGAGGTTTTGGAGATATTCCAACCCAGTCATAGTTTGGCTATTGCCAAAGTGTCTCAGAACCTTATTGTCGCCCATTTATTCCTGCTTCCAACCTCGACTTCAATAACTGACTTCTAATTGACCCCCCCTCCCTCGACAGGTGCCACTGTAACAAGATAATAAATGTTATTCATTACACCTGTAAGTTTTTTTAATCCTTTGGCGGGTCATTGTGATTGGACAATTTTCTGTTTGATTCAATCAAAATATCAAAATACTTGTGTTGCTGGACTACAAGGATGTTAATTCTATTGAATAAAAATAAACCAAAAATAACAGGCATGTATTTTTTAGCTTCTGGAAATAGCTGAGCCTTTTCTCAAGACCTAGAAGACCCTCTGCTGACATCTGATTACATCATCCATCCACACAGGCCTAATATCAGAGATTAACGCAATGGAAATTACGCAGGGATTCAGTGGGGGGGATTAACAGGGGGGTGCCTTGTGATCCATTATAGCTCATGACGTTTCAGAGAATGAAACCGTTTAGTATTCTCAGACCCGCCACAGCTTCCACCACAGAACCGCCGTTATGCCATGAATCTTAAATAACAAGGAAGAGTTCTTGCCGCCAATCAACCAATTTTGCATGAAATCCAAGTTGGAGCTGAGAGAATGACCCCGGCAGAACCGAGCGACTCCGTAAGGGGACCATGCATCCAAATGAGGCAATTAAGTAAAAGGTCAGCGTGCATGTTTTTTTTTTTTGTAGATTTTATACTTAGTATGGGCACTGGGGATGGTGGCTTTCGTTGGTTCTGTGGACATACATGACAATTACTTCTCCAAAGTTTTCGAGGACTATTTGTGACATTTGGAAATGTGGGGGCCGTAATGAAGTGTCAGTTTCGCATTTATATCATTGGCCATTCGGAAAAGGAGGGCAAGCCTCCTCGGTCTAAATGACAGCAGCAATTACCGAAAGAACGAACTTAGACGCAAACGGAAGGAGATTTAGGGTGGCTAAAGGGGGCCAGAAGGCGGCGGGTCCACACCCAGGAGAATTGGCTCAGTTATAGTAGGAGAAGCATGATGCCTCTGGCAATGTATGTTGTCCTCAGCCAAAGCTGGGAGGTAATTGACCGAGCTGGTGTTCGATTGCAGCCTCAGGCCATTTATATCTATATTAAGATATTTCTTATCCTGAAGTTGTGGAGGAGGTTGAGTGTAGGGGTTGACCGAATTTCTCAGTAGAAAATTAAGAGTGAACAACCCAAAAATCCACCGATCATGGGAAATTCAGTTACATTTTATGTGAACAGCACTTTTTTTTACAAATCCAGTGAGCATTGTTAAAGGAAAAGTCATTAAATACAGTGTTTTCCACGGACTTCAGAAAAGTGATCCATACATAAACCCTCAATAACTTCTCTTAACCCACTCAAACCACATCCAGCTCTTCATTAAGGTGGTGCAGACTTGTGGACATGGTTTAGGGCACAGTATGACTTATTTTTACTCTTATAGTATTCTGTTAGATGACTAGTGTTTGGGACAAATGCCTTCTTACTTATGCCTTCTACTAACTGGGCGATTTAACTAATCTTATAAGATTGTCACAAATTACACTGCAACACGGATCTAATAAACTTGAGTCTGGCATATGTGTAGAGGTATGATGGTGTGTGTAAAGGTGTGTATGATGGTGTGTGTGAAGGTGTGTAGATGTATAATGTGTGTGCGATGGTGTGTATAATGGTGTGTGTGAATGTGTGTAGATGTACGATGGTGTGTGTGAAGGTGTGTAGATGTATGATGGTATGTGTGAAGGTGTGTATGATGGTGTGTGTGAAGGTGTGTAGGTGTATGATGGTGTGTGTGAAGGTGTGTAGGTGTATGATGGTGTGTG
>JBBJLS010000011.1:6772626-6787787 GCA_037577275.1 Bryconaethiops microstoma
GAAAACGCGCTGCATGAATTCCAGTCCAGTCTATACAGGAGTAACATCAGTATTTATATTCTAGCACTGCGGGAGACAGCAGTTCAGTGTAAACTGTACAGTATGGATACAGGTTTACCTTCACATTCTCTTTAAGGGTGATGAGTTTATCTGAGTTTAAAATGTAATTAGGGTTAGTGTTAGGGTTTAGACTATAAAAATAGGTATTTATATATACTAGAGAGAGAGAGAGCGATATGAACATTTAATTTTATACACACACACACATATATATATATATATATGTGTGTGTGTGTGTGTGTGTGTGTGTGTATGTGTGTGTGTATACATGCATATACACATGACGTGCTGCTGCTTGCCTCCCACATGCACAGTTTGAGCTCTCAATGAAAGATTGATGCTGCTTTAAGTAGC
Source organism: Bryconaethiops microstoma (assembly GCA_037577275.1). NCBI lineage: Eukaryota > Metazoa > Chordata > Actinopteri > Characiformes > Alestidae > Bryconaethiops > Bryconaethiops microstoma. Next base: position 6,773,041 of record JBBJLS010000011.1, read on the forward strand.
TGCCAGAGAACATTAGCCAAGGCAGAAAGAGCGCAGGAGCAGATGCTCCACCAGAGATGAGTATCAATAATGCAGCCTCCAGCAGGCCATGGCCGGGGGGGGTGGGGGTGTTGGCGGGCGGGACGATCGCTAAGCATACTGAAACGGATGGGACGACCTAGGATGACATAATACGTTCGGACCCCCAGGGACCGGCCGGCATGTTAAAATGATAGTCGGTTATAAACATCAGCATTAGACAATTTTTACCTCATACCTGAAACCATGTAACACTTGCTTAACATTGGGCAGATTCTCTTATTTGTTACATTTATAATGATATTTTAATGTTATAGGTTATGTAATGTTAAGGTTATGTTAATGTTTTTATTAGTATTTTAGTATTTTATTAGGATTTTATTAGTAGCTTGTTGTACTTTCCCAGACAGGCAACCAAATCTGCTAAAAAACATAAACAAGTCTGTTTCAAATGACTTAAGCCCACATGGTTGGAGCAAAGTCTGCAGTGATTTATGCAGTTTGCTTTTTTCTGCTGATTTGTGAGGTAGAAGCTAAAAAAGAAAGTTTTAAAGTTTTTTACAGTTTTAGCCAATATATTGACCGAGTGGCTTCAAAAGTGTTACAGGAGAAATTTTGTACATTTGATTTTTCAACAATCAATGACTTTAAAGGGCCCATATCCTGCATAATTCTGGTCCACATATAGTGTTGGTATGGGTTTATGGTGTGGGTTTTCATTTCCATGCTTTCTTTATCTTTTCTATAATAAACTAGATAAAACATAAACGCCCTGCAGTGGCAAATAACTTTGGTTTAATTTTTGATTTGATTACATTAATGTTTAAGTTGAGATTTACAGAAATATTTGAACTGTAACTGTGTAACTGTGTTAAAGGAAACACTGCTGTTAAAAAGCTCCTTATTTGTTTAAAGTGTTTGCAAACCAAATATTATTGCACTTTTGTTCATAAGGCAGTACTTTAAAGATAAATGTGCTCAATGCACTACTTTTGAATTATTTATTTAATTTTGACTATAGCAGAAAACCATGCAATTAATCGTGTGTGTGTGTGTGTGATTCCTGAGGTATTATTTTATTAATGTGATTCCTGAGATGTAATTTTTTAATATATTTGTGTATAAAAATAGTGTTTTTTGTGTAGAGAAGTGGACCTGGTCACGGGTGAACCCCTCGGGGGTAAAGCCGCCCCCTCGTTCGGGTTTCTCTCTGGGCGTGGCTCCTGCGGGGCGGGCGCTGCTGTTTGGAGGAGTGTGTGATGAGGAGGATGAGGAGACCCTGGAGGGAGATTTCTTCAATGACCTTTATCTGTACGACATCACCAAGAACCGCTGGTTCCCCGGCCAGCTCACGGTACACAAAGTTTTGGGCTTCTGAACATCTTCCAAATCAGAATCAGAAAGATCCTTCCTCAAGACCACATTAAAATACAAGAAAGTCTGGATCTTTGGAAGCAAAAGATGAGTAAATGAGGGGTGTCTCAAGACTTTTGCACAGTTCTGTAAATTATGCCTTTGTTTTGACTCTTCTGGCTTTAATTTGATTGTTTATTTTAAGGCAGGGTGTCCTAATTTGGTGCACAAAGGAACTTTCTGACTTCACCACAAAATGAATTCCCGATTGACTTTATAAAAATATGCTCATTCAGTAATTTTCATATTGAAAACGGCTGTGTGTTAATACAGGGGGGCAAATCAGAGAAGAAGAGGCGGCGAAGAAAGAAGGGAGTGGAGGAGGCGCAGGCGGAGGGGTCGCCTCAGGAGGGCGCCGAGGAGACGCAGCAGCCCACCGAGATCATCAGGGAGATCGTCACGGAGGACGGGACGGTCATGACCATAAAGGAGGTGGTCCCGTCGGCCCAGGCGGAGGAGAGCGAGGAGGAGGAGGAGGAGGAGGAGGAGGAGGAGGGCGCCGCGGCCGCTCCACCGGTTGAGCCGTGTCCGCGATCCAACGCCATGGCGACAGTGAAACACGGGAAGCTGTTTTTGTACGGAGGGATGTTCGAGGTGGGCGATCGACAGTTTACCCTGAACGACCTCTACTGTCTGGACCTGCACAAGCTGGAGCGCTGGGAGGTTCTGCTGGAGATGGACCCCAGTGAGTGAAACAGACTGGTTTAAACAGCGTGGGGGGGGAAGTCGTGGGCGGGGGGTCCCGGGGGTGGGGGACAAAACTCAGAGCTTTCTCTAGACCCAAACATTTCTGTAGACCAGAACAATGGTTCTGAGCTCTACTCTTTAGGGGCCCACTTTCCTGATCTTTACTTTCCTGATCTTTACTTTCCTGATCTTTACTTTCCTGATCTTTACTTTCCTGATCTTTACTTTCCTCATCTTTACTTTCCTGATCTTTACTTTCCTGATCTTTACTCTCCCGATCTTTACTTTCCCGATCTTTACTTTCCTCGTCTTTACTTTCCTGATCTTTACTCTCCCGATCTTTACTTTCCCGATCTTTACTTTCCTCATCTTTACTTTCCTGATCTTTACTTTGCTGATCTTTACTCTCCCGATCTTTACTTTCCCGATCTTTACTTTCCCGATCTTTACTTTCCCGATCTTTACTTTCCTGATCTTTACTTTCCTCATCTTTACTTTTCTGATCTTTACTTTCTTGATCTTTACTTTCCCTGATCTTTACTTTCCCGATCTTTACTTTCCCTGATCTTTACTTTCCCGATCTTTACTTTCCCGATCTTTACTTTCCCGATCTTTACTTTCCCGATCTTTACTTTCCCTGATCTTTACTTTCCCTGATCTTTACTTTCCCGATCTTTACTTTCCTGATCTTTACTTCCCGATCTTTACTTTCCCGATCTTTACTTTCCTCATCTTTACTTTCCTGATCTCTACTTTTCTGAACCCCACTTTTCTGAGCCCTGTGTTTTTTCAGCTGAAACAGTGGTTTTTTATTCCCATGTTTGAGCCTATTTTTCTACTACACTTTTCTGTAAACCGAGACCACAATTTCTCAGCTTCATTTTTTTAGTGATGGTCACAGGGGCCTCCTTGTTGAAACCCCCAGAGTGGAGAACCACTGGACTACAAAAGAATATTTTTAAATGAAAGAAAAATAAATATGTTTAAATGAATATGATCAGAACAAGCAGTGTCTGCAGAGACATTTTACTGTGCAGTGCACTGTGAATTTTATAAGAATTGATTCTTAGATGCATCGTGATTCTCTCCTGATTCAGTTTCCAAATTTCGATAATTAGATTTTTAGACAGGCTCCAGATTTCTCTTACTGTAAAATAATCTCTCATGTGCCCAGAAACATTATTTATATTATAAAAGGTTGCTTTGCAGTCGAAAAATTGCAGAATTTCACTAATACATGTGTTCACTGGAGTGAAAGTCCCAGAAACATTGGTGACAGTCCTCTAGGTAAGAATGTGACTTTGTTTAACAACAGTTTAGGAAAATCTCACCAGCCAAGCGACTGTAGTTCTGCAAAAAAACGTTTTTTTAAAATTCCTGTACAGTGTTTGGGGAACTGTGGGGGCTTTTATAAAAAGGTGCATCGATCTCCATTCCAGAGACTCAAGAGTGGTTAGAAGAATCAGAGTCAGAAGATGAAGGTGATGAAGAGGAGGCTAAAGGTGGTGAGGATGAAGAAGATGAGGAGTCTTCTGAAGAGGAGAGTGATGAAGAGGAAGGTAAGGAGTTTGAATCTCTCCTGTGAATAATGTGTGATTAAAAACCAATGTTTTTCAGCTACTGGTCTGTGTTTATTGATGACTTGAAGTGTCTGAAACCACATAAGCGAATCTGTTAGAAATCAGTGAACCATTCAATGGCTGTAAGTTTCTAAGACGCATCTAAGATCTCGAAACAGCACTTAGGTCTCTTTAGATTAAAAGTTAGAGCGCCCCTCGTGTGTCCAGCAGGTGGCAGGAATGAGCCGTGTTAGTAACAGTGAGGGTCCTACAGTTTTCACCCTCTCATTTAAAACTGGGCTGTTTAATTGCTGAAGTGTGTTTCAGACATACTGACATTTAACACGTTTGTTTATACCAGAGACGTGTTTTTAGAAACACAAGGGTCCTGAATCTAAATAAATCACCTGCAGAAGTCATTGCATGTGGTCTTATTTTAGTTTAAGTAGGGCTTATTTTTTGCCTGAACTTTTCTTTTGTCTCAATTCTGCTGTTTCTCTTCAAATTCTCAGATTTTAGAACAGCTGTCACAGTCTAAAGTTGTGTGTTAAGCAAATATTGGCATTAAAAGCAGCTGTTTGGGTCATTAGTGTGTTTTTCTGAGTGTGTGCAACACCACAATCACTAATTTTATTTTTGATCCATTTCATTAAACATTCTGATATCAGTACCAATACTGAACCTTTTAAAGTAATTTTTAAGAATGTTATTGTGGGCTGTTCTTATGGTTTGACTCTGAAACCAGTATAAATGTGGACAAATTACACTTGTGTTTGTAAACCTTTACACTAAACTGTTTAGTGAAATACACTACTAGTTGAAAAAATTGCTTTGTTCTACGTGTTACTCACTTAATGTTTACTAAAAATATAGTCAGTATTCTTTCCTAACGATTAAATTTTCAGTGTGTTAACCATTTGAGTCCTTATTAGCTAACAAATGTCAGTTTTTTATTATTTATCCCTAATGTCCTACAAAAATCCACTTAATATAATTATAATTATAATAATAATGTGGATCTCCAGACCAGTGTTAGATTTTTAAGGAGCTATTAAGCGCTGAAACAGTAACGAGTGCATTTAAAGTTAAAGGACAGTCTAGAATTTGACTCTGTATCACCAACAACCAGTTAATAGGAGTCAGACCTGCACTGTTACAGATTCTCTCATCTTAGAAAGGAAACTGGATTTATTTCACACATTTTCATTTATAGCTGTTCAACCAATAGCTTTCCAGTTTAACCAGAATAAAAGTCTGCAGTTTAAGAGGTGAAACCCTGAGGTGTGCAGAAACGTCTGACTGGTGTGAGAAGGTGATGTGGTCTCACCAGCTCCTTCTCCTCCTCTGCAGATCGGACCTCCATGAAGTCGTCTCCTCTGACGGACCAGACGAGGGCGGAGCAGGTAAGGGTGAGCAGCAGCAGGCGCTCGGTTCCCATCGTGGCCGGGTCCTGGTTCTCCTGGGCGGCTGCGGGTGTGGAACTGGAGTGGAAATGTAACTCCGGGTCCAGACGAGCGTCTCGGCCCTTTTATAGGTCTGTGTGTGACATCAGATCATCAGAGCCTCCTTCGTAAAGGTCCAGACCAGGGCTGGATGGACACGGCGGGGTCGTGACCTCATGTGCACACATCCTGCAGGCCCATTTACAGGCCGCACCTTCAGAGCCTCGCTCATCTCCTCCCGGACCCCCAACGTCACGGAGAGACACAACTCGCCACTCTCAGCCCGGTTTAAACAAATGACCTCTCGCGACCCCGACATCTCCAACAAAACGCATTTCCGTCTCAGATCAGTTTCATTAACGGGAGCTCAGCTCTGCTCTTAAAGAGCACAGAAAAAAAAACTCTTCAGTGGAAATCATGTATTTCTATTTATGAAATAAGGAAAAAATAAGAGGCCGCATCCTTTTTGTCTGGTTATCGCTTTTGTATGTGTCTGTGTAAAACGTGCATGTCATTATTTTGAAATTATTTTTTTGTGCTCGTGCGTGCACGCAACATGCAGCACTATATGTCTCGACTGTCGTCCGAGACTTACATATTATATGGACAAAAGTTTTGGGACGCCTGACCATTACCCAACAGGGACTTTAATGATACTGTATTCAGATACAGAGACATTCATATGGAGTCGGTCTCCTTTACAGCTGCTATAATGCTCTGGACTCTGATGAGAACTTGTTTTTCTATAATGAACTAGATAAAACCTGAACGCCCTGCAGTGGCAAATAGCTTTGGTTTTATATTTGATTTGATTACATTAATGTTTAAGTTGAGATTTACAGAAATATTTGAACTGTAACTGTGTAACTGTGTTAAAGGAAACACTGCTGTTAAAAAGATCCTTAGTAGTTTAAAGTGTTTGCAAACCAAATGTTATTGCACTTTTGTTCATACAGCAATACTTAAAAAATAAAGGTGTGCAATACACTACTTTTGAATTCATTATTTAGTTTTGAGCATAGGTATGCGATTAATCGCGATTAAACGTTTTAAAACGTTGCCCAGCATTAGTTTATACCCATGATTTCAGAGGAAATGTTGGGCAAGTTGGTGTCTGCAAACTTTCAAACACATAGTGAGTGTTCAGAGGAACAGCTATCGTTTGGGAGCCCGTCCGGCTATTTCTCTACAACCTCCCTGCAAGTCTCTGAGCTGAGGGCCCTGTCTATCTCCGGCCGCTGTCAGGTAGCACAGCTGTGGTCGGCTCCCCTGCGAGGAAACCATCACTCTCTCGCTCTCTCCGTCTCTGATCAGCCTGACATCAATCTCCTGGCTATCAGAGGACAGCCGCTCCTTCCATCAGCGCCTTTCCCGCTTTAATATGGGCCTCCTAGGACGAGAGTGGCCCCGTCCTGCCGAGCTGTGAGCCAGATCTGCTCAAAGTCATCAGAAGGTGTTTCGAAAGACAGGCTGAGACACACACATCAAGGTCAAGACGGTGGGGGGATGAGGGTCGTGAAGGCTGGCCGAGCAGCCATCTGGTCTGAGAAGCTAGAGGTCTTAATAAATATCATTGGAAATTCATTTGAATCAGAATCAGAAAACTTCATTGATCCCGGAGGAAACTGCTTATGCGATGACTACCACAACACACAACGACACAGAGACGCAAGAACAATATAAAAGGAAATAAAATAAAATGAGTCTAAATAAAATCTAAATAAAAATCTGTATAAAGAAAACAACCACAATATGAATAGACTAGGCTACATATAGATAAGTAACGCGGCTGAGTATTGATCTGAACGGAAGCTTTTCCCTCCATTTCTTTACCAAATCCTCGATTTATTCGTAGCCTATTCTCACCCAATAGGAAATTGGGTCGGCATGGGATGGACATGCCTGTACCAACATCCAGTGACTACTAAATGGTCCCTAGCGATCATTTTAAACAGAAAACGTCAAATAAAACCAGTGTTTTCTGTCTTTGTTTGGAACACAAACTGTTCTGTTTCTCTACTGCGAGTCCTGTCTTCCTAACCCAGTATCTTTATCTGATTGGCTGTGCCGTTTCTTGCTGACGTGTGATTGGTTTTAAGAAGCTCCAGAGCTCAGTGTAGTAGTTTGCGTGGATGTAGATGCACTCAAAAATATGGAATACATTGCATTTGGTGTTGATTCAGTAAGAGACCACTGTTGCCTAGTGCACCGATACTCAGAAAGTTCCTTGCCCTTGTATTGTGTTCTGTGATTACTGTTCTTCATTATTGGTTACGTGGACGTCAGAACCAGCCTGTAGGTTCTCACCATATGAACTATGTACATGTACTTTGATGTTAATGACTGCACTACAGCTTAAGTTCCCATTTTTGCGTCATCAATGTCAAAATTAAACTTACGCCCTGGTGTCAAGCACAACCGTATCTTTTCGAAATGCTGCAAATGCAACATCGTTGGCCTCAATACACTTGGAGGAGAACACTAAACTGCTAATTCTGCTATATCAGATAACAGGCACAGATAATGGCCCTTTGATTTGTCACGAGCTTGAATGGGATTTTGTTAGGTGAAGCAACAGCAGTTATGAAAGAATGCATTTGTAAGTGGGCCATGGACTGAAGAACTAACTGTTTGTCATCTGGTGGCACAATAAAAGTTGCAAGGAATATTTGGTCCGGATGGAGATTATTGACACTTTGAACCTGCTTTTATGCCTTATGAGGAGATTTATGAGTGCGTTGGAGTGTGTAAGTGATAATAGATGCTCATTAGTCATGTGCGAATGTGATGAGACCCAGTAGACTCTAATGGAACCTCGTGGTCCCTCTGTCCACCAATTATTTGCCAGTCCATCGGTCTGGACATCCATTTCTGTCTGTCTGTTTATTGATTGGACTAATTAGCATTTAGCTAACTAATATACTGTATCGTCTACTGGGTTTATCTTTATGTATTTATCTGTCTATCTATCTATCCATCCGTCCATCCGTCACTCCACGTCAAAGCCAAATTGAACTCAATATCTTGTGCTGGGTTTATCTTTATGTCTATGTATTTATCTATATCTATCCATTGATCCATCTGTCACTACTCATCATTGCCAAAATAAGTATATTTTTCTCTATTTATCTTTGTTTTTATCCATCCATCCACCGATCCATCCATCTCTGTTGACATCAAGGTCAAATTGAGCTCAGTGTCTTCTACTGGGTTTATCTTTATGTCCATGTATTTATCTGTCTATCCATCCATCCATCCATCCATCCATCCTTCCTTCCCCATCAAGGCCGTAATGAGTTTAGTATCTTCTACTGGGCTTATCTTTATGTATATATCTGTCCATTTATCCATCCATCCATCCATCCATCCATTCATCCATCCACCCATATATATCACAATCAGCTCAGAAAGTTGGGTGCTGATTTAAATAAAGACAATTTAAGCACCAGACTGCCAAGCTTTTTAAGCAGACGTCGCAAAACAATTTTTAAATCATGATGAGAGAAGAGAAAAAAAGAGTGAGGTGTCCATTAGGCAAAGCAAGAATAAGAGTGATTAGCAAAGTGTTCCAGGCCTGGAAAGAGACGCCCACAAGCGGCAACTAATCAATGTCATAACTGACCTCCTCACACCCACAGCAGAGAGAGAGAAACACTCCTTCACTCCTTCTCTCCGAACCAGAGAGGAGACCTGCAATATATTAATCAGAATTTATGTCTGACTTGCTCTTAATCATTTCCTAATTTCTCAGTATTAACTCAGTTTGTGTGTTGATTAATAGAATATTCTGGTGGCCGAGTTTAAAAAGAAAATATTTTAAAATAATTTGTAAAAAAGTCTATCTGACTCTTTGTCTATCTCTACTATCCACCCATCCATCTACCTGTCTATCTATCTCTGTATCTATCTATCTATCCATCTGTGTCTATGTATGTATGTATGTATGTATCTACCTGTCTGTCTGTCCAACTGCCTATTTATGTTTGTGTCCATCAATCTGTCAGTCTATCTATCTATATGTATTTATCTATCTGTTCATCTGTTTTCCTGTTTTATCTGTGTCTTTATCTGCCAGTCTATTTATCTGTCTACTATGTTATCTATTTGTAAACATGTCTATTTATCTGTCTATCTGTCCACCTACATGCCTGTCAACTCATCTGTCTATCTTTTCACTGGTCTTTTTGATTGTCTGTTTACCTCTAACCCATGATTTCATGTCTCTCTCTGTTTATCTGTCTGTTTCTCTGTTTACGTGTTAGTCTCGTTTCTCCCGTAAGCCAAATATAAGTTGTGCAGAAAACTGAAAACCCTCCTCGCCCGCTCCACTCTGGGAGATGAGGTTGGGGGGGTGGGGGGGGGGGCGTTTAGTGGGGAGGCGTGATGCTCGGGGGGGAGAATCCATATTTGATTTGCAAGGTTTAAACGTTTGTGTGGCCAGCAGGTTGGGGGGAGCCATTAGGCTGCGCCTCCCTGCGGCAGGACAGCAGAGAGGAGGCGGGCGGAGGCGGGCGGAGGCGGGCGGAGCCCACAGCGTGGAGTCCAGCAGGGCGGTGAGGCCGAAAGGAGCGTGCAAACACAGGCTGAGGGCTGAGTTAGAGACATCGATCCAGCCGCAGGGTCCAGGACCCCGACGCTGCACTGGGACTCCGGGCCAGAGACTGCTGGGAAGCTGCTGATCAGTAAAACTGGGCAGAAAACATCAGGTTAAGCCTCTTAAAGGAATAATTCTACACAGAATCCCCCAAATTTAGACAATTGACAATCAATGGATGACGTACCAACAACTACAAAAACAAATTCAAGCTTCAAGCTAAAAAGGTGCTAGCTGATGTTTTTTTTCTGTAAAGTGTAAAGTGACCATTTTATCGTACGTGAACACGCCACAGCACACAGTGTGAACTTCTGTCTCTGTATTTCAACCATTTTACTAATTTAACCCATTCACCAAGTGAAGCAGTGGGCAGCCAGGAATACAGCGCCCGGGGAGCAGTGTGTGGGGACCTCAGTGCCACTAGCAGTCCTGGGATTCGAACCCACGACTTTCTGATCGCAGGGCGAACTCCGTATCCACTAGGCCACCAGCTGCTCCATGACCATCTCTTCAAACTGCCACTACAGCAACATCATTGGGTCCAACATGCTTGGAGGAGAACACTAACCACCAGTTATGTCAGTTAATAGCTCTCTTGACTGGCTAGCATCATGCTGAGTGATTGGGGGGAGAGGCAGGACCACCCTGCCCACCCAGAGCGAGGGAAGCCACCAACAGGGATCACGATCTCCCAATGATTGAGCAAACATTTAGAAACTTGCACCACTCAGGAGCCCCATAAGGCTGATTTTTGCCCGAATCATCACTTTAAACTCAAGCTGAAGGTCAGTCACAGCGTTGGCAGCCGTCACTCAGGCGACGCCACACATCCTTGCTTGCTGTTAATTGATAACAGTGGCTTTTAGAGGCTGTCAATCAATGATAACCAGATTTGTTTTTCCTCAGATGGCTTCGAGAAACCAGACCTGCACTTTAATTAGAGAGCGATGATGAATTCTGGCCGCCGCATGCCTTAACAATGTTTACCACGCTACTGTAAACATACAGCGGAGCCAACAAGCACTTTCGCCCTTCATCGCAAATGCAAAGTCACATGTCCTGCTGCATTATTTCAACATTGCGCTGCATCTCGGGATTGTTAGTGTCTAGCTTCTCCATAATTACTGTCGCTAATGTGGTACCTGGCTGCGACGGATCCGTCGCCTGAAAACAAGCTGCTCTTCCATTTAATACTTCAAAATGCCTATTAACACGCAATCCGGCTTTTAAGCGTGCGGAATTAACATGCATCGGGGAAGCCAGGCGCTGATTGGTCGTGATGGATGTCTGATGGGAAGGATGGGGAGTCATTCATTAGTCTGTCTGATTGATTCATCAGGAGAGATGAGAAGGAGGATGTGTTTCATTAATCCCTTCCAGAGCCTCAGGCCTTTCGCCGCACCCTCAAACCTTCTACAGAAAGTCTCGTACAGCGAGGCGCTTTCGGGTGGACTTTTCACACAAACTGGAAAGTGGTCGATAGTCCGTCACGGCCAGCTGGGAGAAAAGCCATTCTGCTGGCCGTCAAGCTTGGCTAGTCGAGCGGGAGAACCCCTGACCTCCTGCCAGAAAGGTGACTTTTCAGGGAAGCTGCTTAAATGCAATATGACTTTCCAGCCTTAACATGCTATAATGTGGCAATATACACACCTGTATGCAAATACGTTGAGCAGCGACCAATCAGATTCTTGCTATGTAGTGTAGTGACCAATTGCATCACTCCCATAGTGCACATTAGTAATTTGATTAATACAATTTGTTTACAAAAACAGCTGAGAGTTCATTTTCAGTCTGGACACCTGAACTAGCTTGTCCAGGTATAACCTTGTATGGTGCTAAAACACTGTAATAACAGATGACAATAACAGTGGTCATTTGCTGTTACTACATCAACATGCTGTAAACGATGCGGTCGCAGTAGTGTCACTGATCTAATTGCTTAATTAACCTGAATGTCAGGATTATCCCCCAAAAAACCCTGAAAATCCCCCAAAAAAGTGAAAAAAAAGAGATTTGCCAAACAGAGATCAAGCAGAGATCTTTCTCTCAGCCGGTTTTCCACACCGGGTGAGGATCTTGAACATTTCATGATTTTAAGTTTTCCGAACCTGTAATTTAGCACAAACCCCCAAATTGGGTAAGAATTGGTTCATCACTTACAGTAGCGTTAGCATTAAGCACTAGCATTACTAGCATTTACTTAAAGAGAATGATGTGTCCTATAATAACTATGTAGAAGACACTCAGATCTATCAGCTCTCTCACCAAGTGACTTTGGTCCAATAGATTCATTGTGTCAGTGCCTCGACAAAGTACATAACTGGATGTATCAAAACTTTCTCCAGTTGAATAAAGACAAAACGGAGATTACACTGTTAGGAAATGAAGAGGGAAGATAAAGTCTTAGTGCCCACCTGGAATCTAAAGCACTAAAGACGTCCACCCATGTATAAACCCTTGGTGTGATCATGGATGGAGATCTTTGGCACCTTCAAAAAAAGACTTTGTGTCCAAACAAGACTTAGAGAAACTTCCTGCAGGGTTGACTATTGCAACACTCTCCTCACTGGAGCACGTATGACAGAATGGTCACTTTCATTTCATTTCAGCTTTAGAGCTCCAGCTATGGTGCTGCCAGAGTTGTACCTAAAACCAAGAATAGAGAGAACATCACTCCAGTTCTCAGGTTCTTACAGTGATTCTAGATCCGTACAGAACTGATTTCAAAGCATTTTTCATCACATACAAGTCACTCAATGGTTTGGGCCCTACATCCATCTCTGATATGTGTGATGTTTATGATCCTGGTGGATCTCTGAGATCTGCAGGAGCTGCTCAGCTAGTGGAGGAAAGATCTGAAACTAAACCTGGTCAGATGGTGTTTATCCACTATGCTGTTCAACCGACTGCACATCAGAATCAGATCTGCACCGACTGGAGCTTTAAAAACTGCACTATTCTCTCCACCTCACTTTAAATATCTGTACTTTAAATTTTCTTTTTTCAATATATTCTTTTATCTTTTCCATGATCTTATTCTGTTCCACTCCATTTGCTTTCATTTTATATTCTATTTCTGTTAAGCACATTGAATAAGCTTTTGTGTACGACAATGTGCTACATAAATATAACTTGAATTATTACTGCCTTATTATTAGAAACTGCAGTTAAACAGTCCTGAAATCCTGTGAAAAGTTCCTGTGCCTGGTTAATCAAAACCATAAACAATTAGTCGCAAAAAAGGTACATTCACCTACTTTTGCCCTTCGAATCGCAGCTTATCGAGCAGACATGCCGATTTCTCACCATTGACCGGTAGGCCTGGTTAATCGAGTGAACAATGATGCATTACTTGGTACTGATCGACTCACACACACACACACACACACACACACACACACACAAACACACACACACACACACACACACACTCCTGGATTCATGCATTGAGTGACAGTATTGGCTAATTAAGTGTGAGGGTCATGGACTCAGCATTTGGCCCGGGGACCTGGCCAGCGAGCGGTTCCTGCTGTGCGGAGAGAACCCGCTGTCCAACGACAGAACCCAGAAGGCCAACAGCTCAGGCGACAGACGGGCAATCTGTGAAAACACATCACCGAGAGGCGACGAGAAAAGAGACGAGCCCGGGACGTCGGCACGAGCACACAGGCTGACCGGCCCTGAGTTGCTGGATTATTCTCAGAAGATATTAAAAAAAAAAACCTTGTAAAAAACAACATGAGGGATTTGCCGGCAATGCTAGCAAACCAGCGAGCAAGGCCAGATCCATAAAACATCTGTCTTTCCTTCCCTCTTCAAAGTCATTCAGCACTCGAAAGATGACTCGTGAGAAAGACACATGCTCAAAACCCACTCTGGTACGGCAGGCACCCGGCGCCACCTGGTGGTCAACATCTACGGACGCGACAGACACCCGAGCATATGCATGACCAATTGTTCGACATCCTCCGAGAGGATTATTTGACTGAAGCACGTCCAAAACGTCAGGGAGTTCATCTGTGTGATCTGGGAGACAGACGCGGCACGGCCACCCGCATCAGAAAGGAACCCGGACAGGAGAGCGCCAGCGGGGGGCTTTGTCAGTGACGGAAGGCAGTTATCTACAATCTCGTACAAGATACTGCAGGACCCTCTTTTCAGACATAACGCAACACTGTGCAGGCAAGAAAAGAGTGGCATTTTGTGACCTTTTATACTCTTGCTCCTTTAAGCGAACAAGACAGGCAGCTGGTGGAAAATGGGAGCAGCGGTGACGGCGAAAAGATGGACAAAGAGAGTAAAGGCAGAGGGAGGAGGAGGGCAGCGAAGGTACAACTCCAATCTGCCACGATCGATTGGCAGCTCCTCTGCTTTCTGAAGTTGGGGGTCAAAGGTAGGCGGGTTGGAACGGCCACTGCGGCGAAGGAAGAAAAGACTCGGCGAAAAGGCTGGGTGAGATCAGGCCGAGCTCCAGAGGTTCAAGACAACTGTGAATTCTGGTCTGCTGTATAAAGTTAGGCACTGTTAATAGAACAGGAACTCAGTCTCTGGACTGTTTTTCATATTAGACCCCGACCATCAGAACTTCGTCCGTTCTATTCTGATTCTTTACCTTAGAAAAAAAAAACAGGCTAAAATGTGTAAATTACGTTAGTTCTGATTGGTGATTTTCTCAGTTAGCACTTCTCTGGTAATGCTCCACTTGCGTGGAGGGGGTTTAACAGAGTCTCACCACAACCGGGGCCAAAACTGCAGAGACCGGCCCCCTTTCACTTCGAGACCCTGCATTAGTGCTCAGTAATATTCAGACTTTACACTTTCATAACTGTGTGGAGCCCCGTATCGTACTCAGTGCCTGAGTTACAGTAAACTTAAAGAATGTGTGGGGGTTTAGGGGTTTAGGAGTTAAAGAAGCACATCAATATTAAAATCAGATACAGGAAAAAAGTTGGTTGGGACGGCCACTGCGGCGAAGGAAGAAAAGACTCGGCGAAAAGGCTGGGTGAGATCAGGCCGAGCTCCAGAGGTTCAAGA
>JBBJLS010000011.1:6812835-6822965 GCA_037577275.1 Bryconaethiops microstoma
AATAAAAGGTATATTTCTCTCTGGATGAATAAAGTTTTTTATTATTTGCAAAAAAAAAGAAAAATCCCAGGGCTGCTAGTGGCACCACTGAGGTACTCTTGAGCAAGGCACCGTCCCCACACTGCTCTCCGGGTGCCCCCCGTTGGTGGCGGCCCCCTGCTTCAGTTGGCGAATGGGTTAAACGTAGAGAAAGAATTTCACACAGTTCACACTGTGTGCTGTGTTGTGTGTGACTATAAGGGGCCACTTTAAACAAGATTTTAATGCTGGGCAACGATTAAATTTTTTTTTAAATCGTGATTAATCGCATGGTTTTCTGCGATTAATCACATTGTTACAGGCTAAATTAAATAATTAAATAGTGTATGGCGCACTTTTATTATTAAAGTACTGCTGTATGAACAGAAGTGCAATAACATTCAGTTTGCAAACACTTTAATAAGGAGCTTTTTAACAGCAGTGTTCCCTTTAAACACAGTCACAATTAAAATATTTCTGTAAATCTCAACTTAAACTTTAATATAATCGAATCAAATACAAAACCAAAGCTATTTGCCACTGCAGTGCATTCACATTGCTGCAAAGGGGACCAGCTCCATATGAAAGTCTATGCATCTGAAAGCAGCGTCATTAAAGTCCCTGTTGGTGTAATGGTCAGGCGTCCCATTACTTTTGTCCATTTTGTGTCTATATATATATATATACATTTTATCCCTCCCGGACGACAGCGGAAATGTATAGCGTGCACTCACGAGCACAAAAAAGCACTGAAGTTTCAAAATAATAGTAATAAAAAAAAAAAACTGCGTTACTGCGCAATTAAATAATTATCTGCGTTAAGTAAATATTGCGTTAACACGCGATAAACGCGATAACGTGCTCAGCCCTGTTACCAACAGTGGAAAGAAACAGTAAAGAAAATCGCGAGGGTGTCTCAAAACTGTCGAATCGCAGATAAATGCAGTGTGACGAGTTAGTATTTATCTTGATAAACGTTTGTTTTCCCCGCAGAAATGCACGGTTTCACAAAAGCGGTGAGAATATGTTCAGTCCAGATGTTGCTGTCAATCAGGGCTTCCGTGCAGGAAGGAGACGAGCCTTGTTCTGCCGCAGGTTAAGAGCTTTTTCCAGTCCGAGGGATCAGCGGACACGCGCGAGGCTTCAGAGCTCGGAGCTCTTACCTCAGCAAAGAGCTCGGCTGCAGCGAGAGCCTCTGCCTCACACCCTTGTTCTCGAAGACAGATGTTTCCCACACGTAGCTGTTAATGCAGGGTGCAGACCTCCAGAATACAACGAGATCTTCCAGCAGCAGAAGATACATGAAGGAAGCTCTAAATCAGTAGGAAAATGAGGTAAACAGGGCATTCAGGCCGGATCAGTTTTACCCGGTCGGGTTCGGTAATGTCGTTTGTGTGGGATTTGACCCACTCGTGCAAAATAAAGATTACGTATCATTTCTGCAAATTCCAACAGATTGCCCGGATTGAAGTGGCCACGAACCCCGGATGGACGTTTCAGCTTTACTTTTCGCTCGGCACAAACAGAGCAGAGCGAGTGAAACGCACCACAGGAAAACGAGGGAATGGGTTCAAGGTTCTGAAAGATTTAGCAGCACAAGCAACTGCAGCTTCTGGGAACTGTAATCCCCTGTGTGATACTGGAACGCTGTCTAACCGTTTTTAATTTAGAAAAACAAGCGCCCTGGTTCTCCAGCTGCTCAAATGATGCACCAAACCTGTCTAAGGGTGTATTTATCCAATATGTACATTTTCAAACATTCTATTAAATATCACCCTGAATATTTTATAGGTTAAAACAGCTAGACAATGAAAAAGCACCCATTTCAATGTTTAATATTTAATTATATATTTTTTAAGTATCTGAATGTGAATTTTCATAATCATAATTATTATTATTATTATTATTATTATTATTATTATTATTATTATTATTATTATTATTATCATCATCGTCATCAGTACTATTATTATTTTTACTGTTGTTGTTATTATTATTGTCGTTATTATTTAAATTTTTATCATCACAAATATTGTAGTCACAGCCCTGGATGGACGTATCAGATTTATGCACCTCTCAGTACAAACAGTGCTTAACAAATGAAACACATGGAATAATTTCAAGTCCTTGAAAGATACGTCATGTCTTCTGACCTGAAACACACGTCGGTGTCTATTAGGAAGTATAGCAGGACTGTTTAAGACCTTTCTCACAGAGACAGAAAGAGAAAGGGAGAGGCTTCTTTCACTCTATGGAATTAATTTAATGGCAGCAATGTGTCACCGTACCGTGTCACAGTGCTCAAGTATTAAGTTATAGCACTTAACTATTTAATTCTCAAGCAACAAAGGGTGAGATAAAGAAGGCAATTCAAGCAAGTGGAAGCACTCGCTTCAGTTTAAACAGAATTAAATGAAGGACACTGTGTGTCTGGTGTGAGACAGTCAGACACCATCGAGGTCACTGAGTGATCATCAGATATTTCACTCCGTTTCGTCTGTAACACTATCAAATCGTTATCGGCTGGCTACAAACGGCAACTCTCTATTTTATACATGTTCCACCAGTTTGTCTAACATTTGTTTTATTGAACTTTTATGAAAGTGTGAGTTCGATAAAGGTCGTCCCGAAACCGCGTCCGTGGAGTCGAACCGGCGGAGAGTTTTTCTGTCAGAGCCGCTTTTGTTATTGTGCTCTTTTATTATTTCTGGTCTTGTTTGAGTGTTTGATGTTCTCTCTGCGTTCTTCATCCGTGCGATGAGAACCGAACCCAGAGAACTCGTTAGTGACGTCCTGGATCTCCTTCACGCTTCTCACAGAGTTAGAGATAAATTTGTTTAGAGTCGTAGAAAAAAACTCCCACTGAAATTTATCTTCAGCCCAGACAGACAGACAGTCGAGCTGGAACTCCATCGACCTCCCAGTTGTTAGTTCGTGTCTCCAGAAAAACAATGGCCTCTTTCCAAGTCTGTCTGTTGTCATGACGACGTTTTGACCAATCAAAAAGCAGTGGTGTGTGTTGGCTTGGCCGCGGCCTGCTTCTGCTTCTGCCGTTGCCGTCAAGCCGGACCGTGACAGCATAGGCACAGGCAGGGTACGGGTTACTTTGTTTTATTAATCTCGCTGCAGTACAGCACGGTATCTAGCGCCAGTGGAAAAGCGCCATTAAAGTGGCCCCCCCCAACACGATCCAGGGCGCTTGGGGTCTGTCTCGTTTTTGCTCTCATTCGGTGACTCAGAAAGCAGCAGCCATAGAGGCGCAGGGGTCGGGCTCAATATGAGCTCTGTTTGGAAAAGCAGCGCAGCTCAGTGAGAGCGAGAGCGGATTGCAGAGTGATATAGACAGAAGTAAACCACAGGGGTCAGTCCGGCGTGGCAGGCTGACAAATCCGTTCAATATTTCGCCTTATAAACGGAGCGCGAAAAATGATGTCTGCTGGAGTTTCTGGCATGGAGGGAAGCGCAGAAGCTCTCGCTCGTTCGCTCTCCGATGCTTCATCTCTCTCTCACTCACGTCACGTTTCTCACGTTCCGTAGCTTTACTCACGCTCTTCCATTCTCTAAACATTCCTCCACTGAGCCCCTAGCCCCCCCACCACCACCCCCACCCCCGCCGCTTTGATCCCGCTCTCTCCTTTCTTCCACCCACTATCTTTCCATCTCTCTCGCTTTGTCGTGACAGGAGATCATATTCAGTAATGGAGGCTCTACATGCTGACGGTCGTAAGTCTTCCTACCCTCGTCCCCGCCGCTGCTGGGTCATCCTTGAATCCTGCTGAGTTCTGCTGATGGAATATTTACCGCCGGCCTCCGGGTTCAACCCCTCCTCTCTCGACCTCTACCTCTTCCAATCTCTCCCTCTTTTCCATTCCACTCCGGGGGGGTGGGGGGGGAGAATTGCAGAGGTGGCAGCGGTGGCACTTTTCTCCAGAAATCACGCATGCTTACCGACAAATCACGTCAATTGGTGGAAGCTGGGCTCGCTCAGCGAGTAACAAGCATCGGTTTGGAGCCCAGACTGCAATCTGGAAAGAAAACAGCCTCCTTACAAACATGCTCCTCGACCAGCAGCTCTTCTGTTCGACCCATCACGAAGCTCCTAAAGCTTTTAAGGAATCAGAGCAATTAAAAATGCAGCACTGTAATATGCTGACAATGCTGCACGCGTATTATAATTAAGTCATAAAACAGAAATTATATCGTAGTGTTTAGCTGGGAGTAAAAGCAAACCTACCCTGCTGAAATTTAGGCCAAGCTCTTTGTAAAAAAAATAGATAAATAAATAAAAATACAACCATGCCTCTACGCTGCTGACTAATCTGGTTCGACAAGGCTGCAATCACCTCATCAATAAAATAGCATTTAAGGACGGTTGTTTTCTCATCCTGGATTTCTGTGCATTATTGGAAAGGCGTCACGAACACGACACAGGTTTCGGCAGGTCTGAAGCGACTTCTTTTAAAACGTCAACACCAAGGATGGCAGACAAACAGCCACTTTGTGTTTCCAGTCAGTTTAGACTCACTATGAAACACTGGGACCCAAAATGCCATAAACATCCAGTTCCTGACACCCTACTCACTTCAGGCCAGGCATGATCTCACGACCAGACCTGGGGACGCTTTGTTGAAATTTTGGTCCTGGACTGCTTTGAAATTGACCTCAAAATAGTCGGTGGACACTAGCTTTCCCTCTAAAAACCATGCAGTTTGAAGCTGAATCAGTAAGACTTCTAAAACAACATATTTCTAACAGTACTGTTCGCTAATGAAATCAATATTTCAGGAAGACTGTGAGATTTAGATTGTTTGTAGCTGTGCTGTTGCAGTTGTGAACGAAATACAGCTCATCGAGTCCAGCGATGTCTTCCAAACCTAAAAGTGTAAAGCGACCATTCTGTCGTACGTGAACACACCACAGCAAACAGTGTGAAATTCTTCTGGGATTAGAACCCACAACCTTCTGATCACAGGGGCAGCTCCCCTAATCACTAGGCCACCAGCGGCCCCAGACTCCCCATTTCTCTTTAGACTCCTGAAGTCTCTCTGATAACACCACTGTTGTTCCCTTGCGAGAGGTAAAGTTTAGCCAACGTGTTCTATAGGCTTCATTAGAACCTTATGCAGGGACTTTTCGGCCATGCAAGCTCGCTGGGCATTATTTTCATCCTCAGACGGTCTGTCCGCCCGGAGATGTGGAGTCTGGTGTCTACGGTCGGCTGAGCACGCCAGAGCTGTCAGGATTTTACCAGCTGAATTCTGACTGGCAAAGCATATTTCTGTCTATACGCACTTCAGTGCATCATTTTCTACCCAAGTTTTGTGTTTCCAGCTAAATCCGAGTCAGCCTTGACCCTGTGAGGTAAAATCAGCATATCAAAGCGAGAAAAAATCCAATGGTATTGAAGAAAAGTCCATAAAACAGTGGGCTGCTGTTGGTTATTTTGCCAGTCAGTCAAATGTCCTCTTCCTGCAATGGTATCCACTAGGGGTGCGACGGTACAAGTATCCCACGGTACGGTACGTACCTCGGTATTAAACAAAACACTACAAGTAATAATACAACAAAACAAATAATAAACTGCATAAAATACTGTATACATGTATAAAATTCAAACTTACAAAAACAAAAACACTTAAAATAATGTTAAAGTGCCTCTTAAAGTGCCCTAAACACGACACAGTAGTCAAGAACAAACATACTTTCAGAAATCGGCTCCATTCTTATTCCTCTGCTGTTATGAGATTCTTCTGTAAGAAGATAAGCCTGTCAACACTGTCAGAAACGGAGAAAATTCTCTCACTTGCAACAGAAGTTCCTGGGACACAGAGGTGACGCTGTGCAACTTTTGCAACATTTGCTCTAATTTGCCCTCCACCACATGAAAGTCTGCCAGCCTGTATGACTTGACTTCATCCCCGACTGCCTGGGAAAAGGGAATAAGCTGTTCGTGTTTTTTTGTAAACCTCTCCAAATTACCTTTTCGTCTGTCCTCCGGTCAGGAGCCGTTACATCAGCACGACTACGCTTGAGATGCTTACAAACAGTGACATTTCTGTTAACTGTTTTGACTCCCTGGTCGTTGTATTCTACAGCGAATCCGAAAAAATTCCATACTGGAGATTCGTACGAAGCCGGTGCTTCTTCAAACTTCTGCCTCTCAACTGTTCCGCTAGTCCTGGCCATGCTTGCTTGTTTTTACTCTTTTCCCGCGTCCGTGTGCCGAGCGCCGAGCTCAGCTCCGGTTACGTCAGTGTGAGAGACGGCGAGTGGGTGGAGCCACAACAGTGACTGGACATTAACTCACGGTGGAGGGCTTTCGCTCGTTTGCTCTTACTGTTTAACAGTAGCCTGGTGAGCATTAAGCGGCATTTTCAAAAGGAAGTGCAAAACCGAAATACCGCGGTACACAAGGAGGTACCGGACCGTGCAGCGCGCACCGAACCGTCCGGTATTTCACAGAGCATCCCTAGTATTTATGATATCCAAATTTCAAACTCACTTTATTCCCGTCCTGACAAGGTTGGCATCATCCGTGATTGTCCCTTGATGTGTATTCTTGCTACAAGATCACACACAAGACTGATCTTACTGTCTTCAAAAAAAAAAAGTTGACATGGTCACGTCTGAATGGGAGCTAGAGATCTTCTGTCTAAGCAGAACTATTTTCTGGTAAATCTCAAACACACTGGTATATTTGGACAGATTATTGCATTAAAGATTTAGAAAGGAACGGAAATTTCCAAAAAATATGACACAACGACAACAACCACCAGGGCCAACAGACGGCATGTGTAACGTTCTCACAAGATACAAATTTTAGTACTTGGCAGCGTTTTTTTCCAAACATGAGCGGCGGTCATTTCCATGCCAAGGAGAGTCGCCATTTCTCTCAAAGAGACATAGACACCATCCGTCCCGTTTTTGGGGAGTCTTTCAACAGAACAGATGCCAGAAGGAGAGGCCAGACAGGAGTTCCCAGAAGGTTTTTGCCATTCTTCCACAAACCAGTGGAGCAGGACGGCTGGTGATTAGACTCGGCGCTGTGGAGACGAGTGCAGCCCTTCCACCGTCAAGACAGTAGGGAAATTTAAGGCATAATAAGGGCACACACGGGTGGATGAACACTTAAAAACGTAAAAGGGCCTTGACTTTGAGACTTTGAGTGTCAAGACACTCGAGGAATGGAATTGGTATGTTGACAGGACATTCGGTTTCTAAGGTTAGAAAATTACTAAATTATATTTTTCTTAATAATTTAGCAATAAAAGACATGGAAAATTATATACTGCCACAAAAAAAAGCAAAATAAAAATCCGGAGGATATTTCCGCGAACAATTATTAGTTCGGTTCTAAGAAAAAATCGACTGTATTTCTGGAATTTAAATTAATCTAATGAACAGCTCACGAAGGAAAACTGCTTATATTGGTCACGCTCCTGCTCTGGGCGCCCAAAATTCAAACCTGAACAGCGGCGACTGCACAGGTTCTAGGTTTTTTCAATGGATGAGCTTTGCCTTTTCGAAAATTAGCTTCGCGGGGCCTCAGCAGCGAGGGCCAGCCATGAGCTCTGAGCGTCTCCCTCATTCCCTCCCTCTCTGTCTTTCTCTCCTCCGTCCCTCTCTCCTGAGGTA
Source organism: Bryconaethiops microstoma (assembly GCA_037577275.1). Taxonomy (NCBI): domain Eukaryota; kingdom Metazoa; phylum Chordata; class Actinopteri; order Characiformes; family Alestidae; genus Bryconaethiops; species Bryconaethiops microstoma. The sequence goes on from JBBJLS010000011.1 coordinate 6,820,489, forward strand.
AAGCCTCACGTGGACAACTGACAGAAAGGCATTTTGGTTAATTCTCGGTGGGCCTCTTGCAGGCAGTGGGGAGAACGAGAGAAGTTCCAAAGCCACACAATGAGGAGGGAGGGAAGGTGGAACTGAAGGAGGGGTCAGCAGGGAGGAATGACTGGGGCGGGGGGGCGGTTTGGTGGAGGGAAGCGAGGGAAAATCCGGGGCAGTGTAGATAAAACGTTGCCCCCCCCCTCTTTCTCTTTCAGCAGGTCCAATCGATCCTTCCCACCCTCAAAAACCCTCGATCGCAAACCTGTTCGCTTCTATTCTTCAAGCGCCAAAAAACCTCGCCTCTCTTTTCTCGCTGCTTCCCCCCACTTCTCTGCAGAGGCAATAAATCAAGAAGTGGAGCTTCTCGTCCCTCCCTCTCTCCCCTCCTGCAGGAGATAACACAGCGCAGGGCTGCCAGGGCGGTGGATGCGGATGACAGCGTGGCTGCATCAGCAGGGGGAGAAAAAAAAAAAAAAAACGGGTAAGAAAATGGATAGAAGGATGTTATAAGCCATAATATGGATCCACCAATAAACTTTATTTTCCATGTCATCGTTCTCCTGAGGGGCAGAAGTGGGGGAGGCTGGGTGCCAGAATGGAAGTTCTCAGTCTCTCTCTTTCTCCCTGTCCCCTATATGTATATATGTATATATTAGGGGTGCCGAATTAACGTGTTAATTTCGATAAATTAATCACAGGAAAAATAATGCGTAAAAAAATTAACGTTGATTAATCGCACCACGTGACGTGTTCTGTCGAAACGTGCTGCCCATCGAGATGCGCTCCCGGACCCTTCTGCACATCTGCGGTTCCACAGTCTGAGGATTCAGAGCCACGAACATAAATGTGTGCTACCTTGGAACACCGGCAGCTGTAGAAGCTTCAAGGGAGCATTTTTCCACAGAGTAGCAGAATCAGAACACCTTGCTTCACTGTAGCACCTCTCAGTGTTAGAACCAGACTGTCTAAACTGGCTCTATCACCTCTAAAGATCTCTAAATCTGTCCATCTAGGCTCTTCTCATTTAAATACATTACATTTTCTCCGATTATCCATATTATTTGTCTATTTCTCATCATTATTAGTGTTATAAACTGACTATAAACTGAACTGTATAAACTTAACTGTAGCATTTTTCATCAGAACACCCTGCTTGTATGTACATTGTCTTAAACTGGACATTATAGATGGACTGACTTCTATCATCGTTCCTGCTGAAGCATTTTTTTCCCCTCAGTATATTAGATCATATTTTAGATTGCTGTGTCCATTACTGCACATGAACAGTGTAAACAGTTATTAAATAAAAGAGACGTCGAAAGTCTGCAATGTTGATTATTCACTCACTCATACGGCAAAATTAATTACGTTTCTTAAACACTTGTACGGCAAAAATGCACAGATTAATTTAGATTAATTCATCAGAGAGCTTGCAATTAATTTTTTTAATTTTTTAAATTTTTTAATTGCAAGCTCTATATTAGGGGTATATATACTACATACCCCTAATATATAGCTCTTTACAACCACAATAAAGGAGGATGAATCCAGCCTGTTTTTGAAAGTACTGTACATACCGGATTTAAAAAAGCCATTAAAAACACACTCAGCTCCTTTTAAGCCAATTACCATCATGCGACTGTTTTATTACAATTCACAAGATATGCAACGCAGACAACAAATCTACACAACAGTCTACAAACTGACAAAGCAGGAGGTCAACGACAGGACGTTCTCCAGAAGCTCTGGCTGAAAGTCAAGTCAAGTCACGTAGAGCTTTATTGTGATCCCAGCCACATACACACAGCACACAGTGAGACAAAATATCGTCCTCCTGGACCGCCGGTGCAACGTACCACAAACACACTCAGACAGATCAACAATGAGGGTAAAAACGGAGGGAATGAATTATAATTAAACCTATATATGTATAAACAGATATAAATATAAATATGTACAAATATATAAATATGTATAAATTTGTATAAATACATAAAGAGACATTTCCTCATGACATTTCTTCATGAAAACTGTATGGAACTGAAAAGCCTTTCCCCTTCCACTCACTCTACAACGGCGCTTCTAAAGCTGTTAACGGTCCTTTACCAAATTATATAATTCACGATGGAGAGGCTCTAAAACGCAGAGCGTTCACGCGCCGGGACTTGCACTTTCCGTTCACACGCACACAATGCAAAGTGGGCCTATGCAATTACACTGCAAGTCAAAAGTCTGGACACACCTCCTCATTCAATGTTTTTTCTTCGTTTTTATTATTTTCTACATTGTAGATTAACATTGAAAACGAACTAAATGATGAAGGAACGCATGGAATTATGCAGTAAACAAAAAAAGAGTTGAACAAACCAGAACATGTTCTGTAATCAGGTAATGATGGACTGTTGTTTTTTTACTTAGTTAAGTGGTTCTTGCCATAATGTGCAGTAGAA
>JBBJLS010000011.1:6823058-6841599 GCA_037577275.1 Bryconaethiops microstoma
TCTGGACTGCAGCTGCGTCAAAGGGCAGCAGCCAATCAGCAGCAAGGAGAAATAAATAACGTTCTCGGATTGGCTACATTCAAACCTCCCGCCTGTGAGTACAGCTGACTGTGACGTCCGGCACAGCACGGATACTTACTGATTAAAACTGCAGTTAACTACCCTACGAACAAATAAAGCTGACTAGGGCCTATTAGATTAAATTCAGTATTATCACTCTTCGCATTTTTGCAGAATATTAGAGGCACAAAAGCTTGATGCACATGCAGCTACAAGCTGTGTTACATTTGTGCTTGAATATTGTCTGAGTATCCGTATTTTAATAGATTAACCGTATATTTATACTGAACTGCTGCTAATATATAAAGCACATAATTACAGTCCAGTGTTGTTTGTTCTCCACTTGACTGCCGATGCAACATTTGCCCAATTTTCGGACGTAAAAAAATTTCCATGTACTAAACTGCAAATTATTACCTCTAGTTTAGAGCTTGTATTTGTGGTTTATTCATTGGCGTGTGCTCTGCGTTTATTGTATTCCGTATAATCTAAAACCATCTCTCGCCGTTTGTATGTATGTAGCTGAGATGACAATACTTACGTTTACTTTCACTTTTGACTTCAAAAGCACAGCCTCACTGGTTAACTTCCATTTTTCCTCAAACAGGCAGGAAAGCTAAGGAAGACGTCCTCAATATTGATTCCTTGCTTTGACGAATTCCACCAAAGGTTTCTATGGGTCACTCTTTACAAGCTTTACACACGCTTGGCTTTTACTCAGCACAAGCAAATTGACAGTGAATTAGTCTGCACATACACTGCCTGAGGGAAAGTTCCCTCCGGACCAGACAGATCACACAGCCACTAATCACACACACACACACACACACACACACACAGACACCAAGAATCAGAGGCAGCAGGAGCTGGATGACCCTTGGAGCCGACGAGCGGCCGCGGTGGAATCATTTCCCACAACTCACTTCAACGGAGCCCATCTTCTCTGATGTATCCCTTTCTGCCACATCAAGCACTTTTGGAGAGCTGGCGAACAAATTCAGGCTTTGTAATCACTCGTTCTTCTCGCTCCATCATCCGCTCCTCTCGTTTAAACAGCGCTCCCTTCATCTCTGCTTGGCAGGTTGTGAGTAATACACGGAAGGCTGACAAATATGAGCGCTGAAACGTCCCTATTACCCTAATTCATACCCACACAACCCTTTACATATCACCTACATCCCAGCGTAAGCCATTTAACGCAATAACACACGCCGCATATGAAGACTTACTTTGGGAGGGGGGGGGGGAGGGGGCTGGAGAGAGTGATTATACATAAGTTGGTTGTCCATTAGTGGAGCCGGTCGTTTTAGAAATTGCAGCAAATCTTCCATGAAAACACATTTCCCCTAATGTTCTAGTCACGCGAGGGGTACACCGTGCAGCCCGTGCCCATAAAGCCACTGTGTGGAAAATTACCTCGCCCGTTTGATTAGGGAATGACACCTGCAGGAGCAGAGAGATGGAGAGAAAGAGAAGAGAGAGCGAGTGAGAGAGAGCGAGTGAGAGTGAGAGAGAGAGAGAGAGAGAGAGAGAGAGAGAACGGGACGGGGTCTTCATAAAATTAAGAGAGCGACAGCAGTGCTGCGGTATTTTTCTGTGCCAGCTTATTGGCCTGGGACTCGAAATCTGCTGCAATATCTTTAAATAGATAAGATGAGATCTGTGTGGAGACGGTGTGGAGTAAAATCCAAGCAGAACGCACCGGAACACTCTCGTCTCGATACAATCTGTGGAAGGCACCCTGTACACATACCTAGACTACAGATGTACGTTCCGTACACGGCGCACTGTACACGTTTCAGGCTTTTTCTCCATGTGTCACCAACACAATGTCTGTAGGAGAACAGCAAGGCTGCTCCTCATCCAAACCCCTAAAATACTAAACCAGAGCTCGCCAACCAGAGTCCTCCCTGCAGAGTCTACTCACAACCACATGTCTGCCGTGCCGGATGCAGCTTCATTTCTTCTTCAGGAGCTCTTTACTGGCTAGAATCAAATTCCACAGGTCGACCTCCAGGAGAACAGCTGCCCTAAACCCTGCTCTACAGGCTGAGGAGTGCATTCATTGACACATCAATGAAATAACATCATAATAATAGCAGCACCACTACTCTAGACCAACCAAAATGTTAAATTAAGATATAAAATGTGAGATTTTTTAACTATTCATTCATTTGTAATATTAATATTACTAACTAAACTAAACTTACTAACTAAACCTTAAACACAGCAGTGGAAGTTACAGTTGTTTTATTTGGTTATGCTATTTTATGTTATTATTTTGTTATTTGTAGTTTCTAGCGTTATTGTTATTGTCTTTTTTTTTGTTCTCGCTGAGCATTCTCATGACAAAATAATTTCCCTCGGGATGAATAAAGTTCCTTCTTATCTTATCGTATCTTATCTTATCATTATCATTTTTGGAAGATCCAGCTAAACTACTTCTTCAGGCTCTGTGTGTCTGTGCAGGCGTAAAAAAGATCTCTAGGATGAATCAAGATTTTTGATTCTGACTCTGATTCTCAAGTAGTTCTTTGCTGTTGCTCACACTTCTCATTCTGGAGACGTAACATTTTACTTCAGACCAAAACAAAGCCAAGAAGAGAAGAACGGCACCTAATGACTTTCAGGTAACAAGCTAAAACACTGATCGCATTAAATTGGAAATCTATTGGAAACAAGAAGGTCTGGCTCGCAATCACTATTCCAATAAATTTCCCAAAGGTGTTGGATGGGGTTGAGGTCAGGGCTTCGAATCAAGAGGTGTGTCCCAATACTTTTGTCCATATAGTGTAGTCAGGGCAAGTTGGCAAGGTAGGCCTAGCTTGTATGCCATTGTTCAGGCAAACTGGGTAGTTAGTGACCACCAGTGGACCTGAACTGGACTGGAAGTAGCTCCCTTTCTTAAATTCTAATTCTAGTTCGGAGACCTTGCTCATAATTGCTAGCATTAGCTTATGTTGTTTAACTAGTTAGTTCAATTTCTCATAGCTGTTCATTTAGTTTGCTGGCTTCACAACAGAATGACATTTAGTTCCCTCACAGCCACACAGAATCAAACACAAACAGTCGAGCGAAAACAGAAAGCCAATCATAAGACAATCATGATGTTGGCTAAACTACTTCAGAAGGTCTTTACCGGAAAGAACCAAATTCTACAGGTCGACCTCCAGGAGACCAGCTGCCCCAGCCCCTACTTTACAGGCTGAGGGGTGGATTCATTAACGCATCAATGAAATAACATCATAACAGCAGCATCCCTACTCAAGACCAAAACAGTAATTTAAGATAGAAAAATGTCTCAATGTGATGTTTTACCGTTTTACTGTTATTATCACTACAGGTTACAACAGTCTCAACATACGACGATTCGAGTTTACGACGCTCACACCCATAAAAACGTGTAAAAATTGAGACGTGAGCGTTTCGGAGTGCGCCGTTATACCTGGGCAAAATAGTTTGGTTGCGCATGGTGGAAAAATACGTTGAATACGCGGTAACGCGGCGTATGAGTGAGGGAGCAGGCGCACCCCGGTACAGTACAGCGTACAAGTACGGTATATTTGTGTCCTTTTCCTGGCTTGGTTCTGTTTTTTATGTTCTAGATTATGATTTTACAGCTGTGTTAGGATCGGTAAGTGAACAGGATGTGTTACATCACTGCCGTAGGAACGTTTCTGTGTCGTAACTCGAGGACCCGCTGTATAGCTATTCTTATTATTGTTATTGGCTTCGGTGAAGTCTACAAATTGTTGTCTCACAAAAAGGGGGGGGGGGCTTTACCTTGTGCAACATCAGAAATTGCTGCCAAACACGCCGAACAGACTCCCAGAGCAGCGCAAAAACAATTTCACAGATAATATCCCTCCTATCAGCAGCCCCCTCCTCTTTACCCTGACGAAACAGAGAAGGCCGCTCGACGTGTGAGCGTGATGCAGTCGGAAGAGGCAGATCAGCGGACGAGTGGCTCGGCTCTTAAAGCCCCATCGTGCAGAGACCGGAGCTGCGGGGGCGGAGCGGAGCAGCGGATTCCTGATTAAACCCGGAGTAATGAGAGGAGTCAATGCTGTTCCAGGCTGATGCGAGAATCTCAAAGAATCGACCACTCGTGTAAAACTGTCCATTTGACAGAACTACGCTCCTAAGCACCATTTGTATTACTAGTAATTTGCTTAACTGTACGTTACTTATCTGCAGTATTGATACCCCAGCATTTGTGTATATAGTATAGCGTGTATAGAGTTCTTATTGGATATATTTTAGACTTCATATTTCCTCCAGGATCGATCAAGTTTACCGATTATGATTCTGATTATACCTGTCGAGTAGTTCTGCTGCTGTTGCAGTCAGCACTTTGCAGTTGATTACACGTCTCATATTGGAGACGTAATGATTTCCTTCAGACCAAAACAAACCCGAAAAGAGAAGGACGGCACCTAACAACTTCCCGGTAACAAGCTAAAACACTGATTGCATCAAATTGGAAATCTGTTGGGAACTTTGTGCCTGAATACTGTAAGACTTAAACTGTAAAACTAAAAGACCACAGGGTGAAGGAATGTAGGTGACAGCTGAATGTAAACAGGCCATTTAACTGCATGGATGTAACGATACACAAACTTCCTATATATGTTTGATACAGAAAATGGGCATAATGATGCAAATACTTTTGGGTTTGATACGATTCGCGCACTTTTGGTCTATAGTATAAGCCCACCACACCTCGTCCACATGCTCTGACAGGACACCTATTTTCTTTACATCCTTTAAAAGTTTCATTTAACTGAAATCGCCCCCATTTATCTGTCCATACAGTCGCCATGGATGTGTTACACTGTGTTACACATTACAGCTCAATCCCGACGACACACTCAACAATAGAAATATTATTCAGTTACTATTCGTAAGCCGTGCTATGAATCACGATACTAACATGTAGTTAACATTCAGTTACAAGTGTGTTTCACTGTGATCCTCTTAAGGCTCCTTTAGAGGTCGAGGTTAGCTGAGTCCATTCAAAGCTGTAACTGTTGAACACCTGGGGATTCTGCTAAACAGATGCTACCATAATGTTCTTCAGATGGAGGATAAGAGGTCGTCTTCAGGGCAGACACGTTTTTGAACAGGAGGTCCTTTAAACTATTAACGTTTTTCTGTTGTAACATCCCTATACAGTGTGATGGAAAAATACAGTCCGACTCCTTCTGTATCACATAATTGACCCTAAAGATTCCACAACAACAGTAAACAGGGAGATTCGTTCACATGCAGAACTCGTCCCAACTGATATTAGCTTTCATATTGTTGTGTGTCTAGTTGTTAAGACGATACCGCAGGGTGCGATCAACAAGTAGACTCACGCTCACCCGGAATGCACAATATAATTGCGGCCAGTTAATTGCTGTAAATACTCGTTATCTGTATCTGTTTGACCAGTATCTAATCATGCACTAATTGGTCTAGATTCGAGGGCGTAAAGTGCATTTATTAGATCCCCTTCATTTCGATCCAAACCCAAATTAATACACATCCTTGAAATCTATTTCGGTGTCAACACCAGCAGATTCAGACACGGAGATACTGCAGCTTATTCCTGTCCAGGCCTTTTAAAGGTTAAATTACATTAAGCTTTTCTGATTGAAGCTGCGAGACCTCTGATCTGTCCTTCATGAATTTATAATTTGGCGTCACAGGAGCGAATCGATACCTGACCACTAGCTGTAAAACTTCACTATATCTGCCGGCCCACACCTCGTAAAGCCACTCTTCGCTGTTCCTGTGGAGATGGGTGAAAACAGAGATGTGACATTGAGAATGACATTGGGACGCCCTTCCGTTTTGACGGTAAACTCGTCTTTGGACACAAATCACCGCTGAAGCAACGGCTCCCCCAGACCCAGGACTGGTTCAAGCGATATAATCTGAACGCACGAACTTCTCTGAGTTGGGTTAATGGAAGAGTTTGTCGTTTAGCATTGCTGGGAGAAAATCTGCTGATATAGGAACACTTTATACCCCAGATTCACATCAGTCGAGCGGCTGGAAAGGTTAAACAGCTCACTGCTGACATCAGTAGCTTTAACAGTTAGGTAAGCCAACTACTGCTGCTGGGATCCCACTCTTAGATCGCTTGCTTGATAAAACGGTAACATGGCTGGGTTACCGAATCCCTGAATTTGCCCTTAGAGCCCTCGTTCAGCCTCTTCCCTGCTCTCCACCTGACTCTACTCATCAGATCCTTTTCCCCTGGTCGTAAACGTCTGTGAGGAAAGACACAAATGTGCCGCGCCGCTCCGGCAGCAGGGAAATGCTGTTCTAGCCTGCCTCCCTTTAACGCAAGCCGGATTCTTCCAGGAGGGGAATGTGTGTCCATGTCGGCGCCGCATTCCTCGGCACGGACGACAGCAACGAGCCGGCCGGGACGCAATTCCAGAGGCGTGAGGCCAGGAGTCCTCAAAACAAAGCGAGAAGACCCTCCTCTAAAGGGAGAGAAAGACAATGGTCACTTTTCTCGGTCGTGAAACCAGACCCCATCCCTGAAGACCATGGCTGCGCTCGAGCCGTGCAGATCTAGACATCAAATAAACGTGATGTCTCTTCTCCTCCTGCCTCCGGTGCCTCCGGAGAAATAAAAGAGGGACCTGTTTCTGTAAGTGCTGTTTAATAAGCTTAATGGAAATGCAGGAATCCTCACGAGGGAAACAGGAGTGGTTCTCTTCACAGCAAAGGTACCAACCAGTGCTGGGCACCAAGGGCTTCCTCTCTCTCTCTCACACACACACACACACACACACACACACACACAAGCCTCTGAACTGTGTGCACTGGACGTGGAAGTGTATTCTGTAACCCACCACCCAGCTGGAACGACTCCTGTGTTTACAATCTACTTTTACGCTAAGTAGTAATTTTCCATCGCCGCTGTTGGAGAGGATTGAACACCGATCCTCAGAAAAACAGCTCCTATAGCACAATAGCCATTTAAAAGACATTAGAGACATTTTACTGAGGTAAAAGTATCTCCAAAGTGACAAATATACAGCATATACGCCTTCTGTCCTGGGCAATTAGGTAAAAAAAGAGTTACTTACAGGTGAAAAGCTGAAGGCTGAAAATGTTTACCTCAGAAGGGGAAGGTATCATTCACATGTTGTGGCTGACTAATAGTGCTAAAAACAGGTTCTGGACGTCATTTGGGGGCTTTTTTTTTTTTTTTTTAGCAACTATAGGTGAGAAGTTGAAGGCAGGATTTTTTAAATTCTCAGATGTGTCAATCAAAACATATATTTAACACGCTGAGACAAAACGGGGATGTATGTTTTGAGCTCTTTTTGAGGTCTTTTTCGCAAAAAGAGGTGAAAAGGTGTAAATTTGTGCCACCAGAAAGGTATAATTCATAAGTTGTGACCAGCTTTAAGTGATAAAACACGTCTTGGACGGCTTTTTAGCAAAAATAATGTTAAAACCTTTGGTTTTTTTTGTTTTGTTTTTTTTTTCTCATGGTTTTATGCTGTTTTCTGTGTTTTTCTGTTGTTTTTCCTCTGTTTTCTGATGTTTATTGCCATTGTTCTGTTGTTTTCTGTTTTTCTATTGCTTTTCTGTTGTATTTCTTTGTTGTTCTCTTGTTTTTCTGTATTTTCCTATTGTTTGTCTGTGTTCTTCTCTAGTTTCTCTATCGGTCGGTTGTGTTTGAAAGGACGGGGTCTGTAAAGAGACGCTGGGGAGGTGAAACGGCGGAGTACTTCTGTTAATTTTTTGTAATTATTTTTAAAAGCAGCGCTCACCTTTGGTTCTTCATCCTGCTCTCCTTCTTGTTGAGGACTCCGGGCACGCAGTTGGTGAGTTCGGTCCAGTCGGCGTGCAGCCCGCAGCTCCAGCCCGTGGAGAACCTGGAGAAGAGCCAGGTCTCCTTGCGGTTGGGCCGGTAGCAGGTACACTTCTTCTGGCCGGGTCTACAGTCGCAGGGCAGCTCCAGCCGCACGTTCTGCACCAGGTGGCGGCCGAAGGTGGTGCCGCCGGTCTTCTGGATGTGCAGGAAGACGATCACGTCGTCGCCCTTGATCTGGAAGTCCACGGAGCGCTCCAGGTCCCGGACGGGGAAGTAGAACTTCTTCACGTAGTGCGGGTCCGGGGTCGGGAACAGGTCCGCCTCGTCCTCCGCGGGGTAGCCGTGCGGGGAGCCCAGGCTCATCACCCCCGGGGCCACGTACTGGTACAGGATCAACATGAACAGCACCGACCCGACCGCGACGAACCAGAACTTGCTGGTCCTCTCAACCATGTTCCTTCCAGAGGGCTTCATGCGTGACCATCTCCCGGTTCGCTCCACGCTCGGACGGGCTGCCTGGCTCCCCCCGCCACCCGGCCGCGGCTCTCACGCATAGGTAAGGGTCTGCACCCAAAAAAATGGACCTAAAAAATTTATGAGAATAACAACAATAAAGCTCCGAGTAAGGGAGACCCGAACGCACCCCTGCAGCCAGCCCGGTCTCCTCCCGGTTTAAAGCACTCCACACTCCACCGCGATACTCCTCTCAAAACACACCCGCTTTCAGGCAGCAGACGGCCCCTCCTGCGCTACGATTGGTTATTCCGCTCAAGACACAATGGGTGGGATTGGTGGAGTAGGGAAAGTAGGCGGGGCTTTCCGGTAAACGGGTGGGGATAAAAATAAACTCCCGTGTTGCACAGTGAGTTAAATATGTTGGTTTGTTTGTGACGCGTACGCTATAATATAATATAACATAACATAACATAACATAACATAATGTAACATTATATAACATGATCAAACTATTGGAATATCTTATAGTATCATATAATATCATATCATATTTAATGTGAGTTGTTAAGCCTGGCACCTGAATTTTTAATAACATTTATCATTATGTTATTGTAATAGCATCTGATTGTGTTTAAAATGCAAAGTTTGGGTTGGAATTGAGATTGGGAACCACTCAGATAATGATGTTGATGATATTGATAATGTAATATAATAAAAGAAATGTACTTTTCCCAAAGGCATTAGCATGCACAGTCCAGCAAGAAAGAATACAAGATAATAAGAGAATTGAATACAAAAATAGACAATTAACAATAGTAAAACAAGAACATTATTGACGCAAATAACAGCGAAACAGTCATATTGCTATGTGTAAGATTTTGTGCGTTAATGCAATAAAACGGAAAATGAATGCAAGAAAATAGCAGCAGATGATGAGGGATGAGATTAACATTTAGACAATTCACAGACGAAACAAATCAGAGCAGAATGACATAAAAACTTAAAAAGATCACCTACAGAGCGGGGAGGAGTTATATAGTCTTATATAGACTTGTGACCACAGGCAGTCCTGAATGCCATATAATATAAACAATATCGTGTAATATCACATAATATTTTGTCATATTAAATGTGGTGTAAGTCTGAGACCTGAATTTATCCTGACTGCGTTTACAATGCAGTTTGAATTGGAATTGTGATTGGGAACCGCTCAGATAGACCCTTATGGATTTTGAAAGAATATGACATTAAGAAAAAGACGTGCAAACCGAGTTTTGATACCTCTATAATGGCGAAAACTGAAATGTAATGGATGAGTGAGACTGTGGTGAAAGAGGCAGGGAAGGAGAACCATAGGACCAACCCAGGGAAGGAACACGGGCCAGTCAGTCAGAGAGTCAGAAGGAATCCGGCTCCACAGCTAGTGGGCAGCATTTAGGGCTGTTTATGATGCAACCTGTTAGTGCCCACGTGCTGCTGTTGATAATGCAACCTTTGAGTGATGCTGCTTCCTCTGCAACCTCATATGCCTTTGCAAAACAAGCTCTTTGTGAATAAGAGATGGGTTTCCTACCGAAAACAGACTTTCATGTGGACTGGGATGCAGCTTAGATCTCTCTGTTCCTCATGGTCTTCATCAGTCAGTCATTTTTAACCATCACCATAGGAATAAATTCAGTAGTGCAGGTGGAAAGCGCTTCGTTCTGGATGCACGTGGGCGGATATAATCCAAGAGAACCCAGTTATTGCCATCGTCGTGTCCATGGATGGGATGGATGGAATACTTCCTCGACATGCTAGCTGGAATTCGGGAGTACGTTTCACAAAGCTATGGCGTCTCAATAGTTGGAATAACCCGAAAGTCCATATCCTACTGTAAATAGACTAAAATCTGGATTTTCATTTTCCAACCTCTCTTCAGCCATTGGAATTAAATAGGCTGTTTATTGTTACTGTGTCTTGAAGACTTGAAAAAATGTATATGTTCTGATTGACTATCCTGTATCAGAGTCTGAATCAGCTTTATTGGCCAGATATGGGCACACATGAAGAATTTATCTCCAGTTTTGTATTTAGAATATACTAAACAAGTCCCGTGGTGGCGCAGTGGGTAGCACTGTTTCCTCACACCTCCAGGGTTGGGGGGTTGAATCTAGGTCTTGGTCTTGTGTGTGTGTGTGTGTGTGTGTGTGTGTGTGTGTGTGTGTGTGCCCTGTGGTGGTCTGGCCTCGCGGTCGTATACCCTGGGATGGGCTCCAGGTACCCACGACCCTAGTAAGGATTAAGCGATTGCAGAAAATGAATGAATGAATATAGTAAACAAGAATAAATAAACAATTAAGTACAGCATGTGTCATGGTGCAATAACGCAGAGTGCAAAGATGCTGAAGGAAATATGGAATAAATAAATCTGGGTGTGTAACTGTTTACTATACATACAAGATACTACACAAGAGGTTAGTGGACCTCACAATATATACATAAGAGTACAGTAAATGCAGTGTACCGATTAGAGGTGCTCAGAGTCGCAGTTATTGTGCCTCAGTCTGAAGCCAAGCTTGTGCGTACAGCAGGTGGATAAATGTAAATGCATTCGCTTTCGTGACGTGGAGGATGAGGGAAATACGAGACAGCCTTTTTTTGCAGCTACATTTGCAAACACCAGTCAGTCACAACTTCAAAATCATTAACGGATGAAGCGAATAACAGTAAATATCTTGTTACAGTGAAATCTGTAAAGAGGTGAAATGCACTGGGCAGCAAGTGAATAGTCAGTTCTTGAAGTCAATGTGTCAGAAGCAGGAACATCAGAACTGTTTTAGTGGAGGAAGGCGGAATGGTCTGATGAATCATGTTTTCTTTTGCAGCATGTGTATGACCAGGTGTGTGTATGTGGCTTACCTGGGGAATAGATGGACCTGGGGAATAAAAGGCAATGCTCTGGGCAACGTTCTGCTGGGAAACTGTAATCATGTTGACGTTACTTTGACTTGGACCACCTAAATATTGTTGCACCCTTTTCACTAACAGTTTGAGGAACATGCCAAAGAGTTCAAGGTATTGACTTGGCCTCCAAATTCCCCAGATCTCAGCAGGTTCCGCAGTTACACAACTTACAGAAGTCCATGCCTCGATGAGTCAGAGCTGTTTTGGTTGCATGAAGAAGATCCATGTGTAGAAGTCAAGCCGGCCGAGGCAGTTTGATCCTCTGGGCAACGTTCTGCTTGGTAACTTTGTGTCCTGGTATTCAAGTGGCTTTGACCTTGACACAGACCACCTAAATACTATTGCAGACAAAGTTCACCCATTCCTGGAGCCGCTGTTCCCCAATATCAGTTCTTTCAGCTGAATGATGCCTCCAACACTACAAACACTGTTCAGAACAGTTTCAGGAACCTCACAAAGAGTTCTAGGTATTGACTTGGCCTGCAAATTTCTCAGTCCGATCAAGCATATGCGGGATGTGCTGGACGAACTATTTCAAGCCATGCATGTAAGTCTATGCCCCGAGGGATCAGAGCAGTTTTGGTGGCATGAGGAAGATCTACACAATATTAGGATGGCAGTTCTTTTTTTTTTTTTTTTGAACAATATTTATTCAAGCTTTTAAGACACAAGAGTATTTTACACAACACAAACAAAAGGAAACAAACAAAAACAAAGAAACAAACAAAAAAACACAACATTGTTTCTCGGCAAACCTTCCTCCAAAGTAGAGTTTTTTCATAACAAACATTCCATTCAGTAAGAAACTAAAGGGAGTCGGAAAAATAAACGAATAAACGAAATTAAATAAATACACCAATACCACCGTTCCCATCCTATATTCAATCCAGTTGTCCTTATCTGTATGACCATCCGAAGTAAGAAACGACTGGTGCCCAAAAAGCCAAAAATGAGACCAATTTCAAATGAAGTTTTGCTGTAATCATTTCCATTAAATATGAAATATATCTAATTTCCCTTTAATCTCTCTCGCCATTGACTGAGAGTGTGTGTGTGGGGGGGGGTAGAGGTTTAAGACAAGACCAAGTTATCATTTTCTTTGCCACCACTAGAAGGATATGTAATAATTTCATTATTTTCTTTTGTATATCTCCCTCAGAAGAGAAACCTATTATATAATAAACTGGGTCCAGTTGTATGTCCAGATACAAAATAGCTCGAATTTCTGCTCGAATCCCCTGCCAAAATGCTTTCAATTTTGGGCAATTTTGTACTTTATTTTTTATCAAATTGTGAAGTCTTGAAAGGAGTCATGAAGTATCTCATTTTTTACCTTCCAATTAAATTCCTTCCGTGATGGACTATTTGTAACTTTATGGCCCAGTTCACACGCTTCTTCCCATTTTTCATCTTCAATAATAGTGTTCATTTCTAACTCCCACCTTCTCTTCATGTCTAAAGAATTATCCGATAAACATGTTCGCAATTGTTTATAAATATTTGATATAATTTTACCCTTCTATGCGTTTAATCAATAGACGTTCTATGGATGAGGGAGGCTGTTTTAAGCTATTCCACTCCTTGTGGGACATTAAGTAATCCCACATTTATCCTGTAATTGCCTAAACAATTTTAGAATTTCTCCCTCAAACATTTGATTTATAGTCACTAACCATTTCTCTGCCCAAATCCGAAACCCAGCATCTAATTTATTTGGCAAGAAATCTGCGATCTCTGTGGTTCTGATTACTCTTGAGATTGTTGATGGCACCCCAGTCTTGTTCCTTACCAGCGACCACACCCTACGGGTACTAATAATCCATTCATTCTTAATTTTAAGATCTCTCCAATCTTCTTGTTCTATGAATGGTATCGTCTCTAAAGGTACTAATGGGCACGTACAGCTCTCCAATCCAATCCAGTTTGTTTCCTCATCTTGTACCTCCCACTCCACGAAGTTGTGCTGCCCACGAAGTTGTGCTGCCCAACATCATTTACATTTACGGCATTTATCGGATGTTTTTATCCAAAGCGACTTCCATTCCCTGACTACAGGGGGCAGTCTCCCTGGAGCAACTTGGGGTTAAGGGTCTTGCTCAGGAACCCAGTGGTGGTGCTGGGGGTAGGATTCGAACCCATGACCTCTTGGTCCAGAGGCAAGTACCCTACCACTAGGCCGCCGCCACCCCTGGTGGTTAGGCAAACCAAGGCCGCCTCGTTCTTTTGAGCTAAATAATAACTTCTTTCGAATTCTTGGTTTCATTGTCTGCCGTATAAATGCAGAAAGTATTGTGTCCAGCTTTTTAAAAGAAGCTGGTATCCATATAGGTAGTGATTAAAATCAATATGTAAACCTGGGGGGTATATTTATTTGGATCGTTTCGATTCTACCGAAAAAAGACGGGGGGAGGGCTTACCTTTGGGCTGAATCTGAACTAATTTGTGTGACTAGCCTGCTGTAATGTTCCTTATATATTTGGGAAGTTAGTGGGCTTATCATAACTCCTAAATATCTGAATCCTTGGGTTGGACAGTTCAATGAAACGTCTTTATCCAGCTCCGTTGGTGACTTACCTGCTACCATCATGGCCGTTGATTTAATTTCATTAACTTTGTAGTCTGATATTATCCCAAATTCTCTTAGACAGATTAAAAGCACTGGAATGGAGGTCAGGGGGTCAGTGATGTACAAAACAACATCATCCACGCACAGTGAGATTTTATGATTCACTCCACCCACCTCCACTAGATACACTAGGATTCACTCGTATAATTTCGGCCAAGGGCTCTATATTGATTGCAAATAATAAGGGAGAACGGGGACATCCCTGACTGGTTCCTCTCTTCAGATGAAATTTATTCGACAGGTATCCATTCTCCCTCTAGCCTCAGGTCCAGAATATAATCCAGTTAATGAAGTCCAAATGAAATCCCATCTTTTCCAGAGTGTCTCTCCAGATATTACCGGTCCACTCTATCGAACGCGTTCTCCGCATCTAAGCTGAGAAGCATTGAGGGAACCTGCATATGTTTGGCCACAGAAATTACCTTCAGCGTTCTTCTAATATTCTTCATCCCATGGCGCCTCCGCATAAACCCAGTCTGATCTGGTTCAATTATTTTATTTGTGCACTTCTGCATAAACAAAATTCGCTTAGCCAATATCGTAGTTAAAATTCTAACATCACGACAAAGTGAACTTATTGGTCTATATGAGGGACAATTTGTAGGATCCCTGCCCTCTTTATGGATCACAGATATTTTTTCCTCCGACCAGGATTTTGGAGGGTCGTTCTTTGTGAGGGCATAATTGAATCCACTTTGTAAGAGTGGTGTGATCTCCTCTTTGGAGATCCCCTGGATAACCATCCACTCCTGGCACCTTATTATTTTTCAACCTTCCTATCGTATCTATAATATCTTCTTTTGTGATTGGATCTCTCATCGCTTTGGAATCATTCTCAGTTATTTTAGCCAACTTAAGTTTTCCCAATAACGTTTTAATCTCCTCTGTCTTATTGTCCCTCTCCTCTGATTCATAGAGTGCTTCATAAAAAGTAGTAGAGTTTAGAGTCTGTCTGTACCGGTTAAGAATTTTCAAGACGTTACCATCATTTGACTCTTTATGCTGCAGCTCTAATTCCTGTATGTGTTTTTTTTTTTCGAAATTTCTTTGCTCGTTATCTCTGTCTTTTTTTATTTTAGAAGGAAGTGCAATGAATTTTCCCCTCAGCACAGCTTTTGCGTCTTCCCACAAAGTGGAAGCTGAAACTTCTCCATTATCATTAAACTCCATACAATCCTTCCAATCCTTTTTTATGTTTCGAACTATCCTCGAGTCATTCAGAAGTGAAACATTCAATCTTTCTCGTTTTCTAAATTTTCCGACATAACCGATGGTCCGTGGTCTGATATTGTTATGGGTTCTACGTGACAGTTCGTAACTTTATAGGCATCCTTTTTTAGTACCAAAACAGGTGTATTCTGGAGTACTTTTTGTGTACCTTTTTAGAAATCAGTATAGTCCCTTTCTCTGGGATGCTTATAACGCCAGATATCCACCAGCCCTAGCTCCTCTATTACACTGCATAGCGTCTTAGTTTTTTGTAACATTGGTCCTTGATCGAATGGATATTTATCTAAATTGGGTTTCAACACACAATTGAAATCTCCTCCCACTTTGACGAATCCTTCTGCATAAGTGGCTAAAAGAGCAGATATTTCTTTGAAAAAGCCAGAGTCATCCTTATCTGACGCATATATGTTTAAAATGCTAATCTTAACATGCATAATCGTACCCACAAAGTTTGCCTCAGCTTGTCGTCACGCACTATTTCTCACACAGACCCTTATTTTAAATTTACTCCTGTATAATCCAACTTTAGCCCAGAACAATGATTTCCCATCAGCAGAATACGATAAATGATTATTTCAATGTCTCAAATTGCCCCAATTGGTTCATACATCCAGTCCAGCATCATAATGTCGCCTGTTTTTGCTCACATCTTGTCCAGTCTCACAAAGTCCTGACCTTTACTCATGTCCTGAGAGACGTGGCTCTCTGTTGTTCCACCAGATGACGGCTCTAATTTCTTCTGGATTTAACTGTTGATTCCTCCCCTGTCCCCTCTGTATTGTCCACCTCTCCTGTGTCAACTCTCTTTCCAGCACATCTCTGAGTCTTCCATTATTGCATCACTACCAAGCTCTCTCAACATTGACCGCGCCTCCAATAGTGAGGGGAACAGTTTCGTACCGTCCTCCAGGAAGAGCCCTGACTGAGCAGGATACAGCGACTGGGCTCTAATGTTCTTTAACATTAGTTTTTTAATCACATCTCTTTTCCCCTTTTCCTCTGCAACTCAGGCGAGTAGTCTTGGTCAAAATAAACATTACGTCCTTGAAACTTAATGTCTCGATGTCTCCAGGCATGCTGCAGTACCGGTAGTTTCACTTTAAAGTCCAAAAAGCGAACAGTTACGGACCTTGGCGGTGCTGCAGCGTCTTTAGGTTTCGATTCCAGCGCTCTGTGTGTTCTCTCTAGTCTAATGTCAACTTCTTCCCGCAACTCTAACGAAGTGTTTAGGAAGTCTGTTAAAAAAACGCGATCATATCATTCTTTTCGGTTCCTTTTGGGATACAATATAACCTGATATTATTGTGACGGAGTCTGTTTTCCATGTCCTCGCATTTAGCAGTGAGGTTGGCTTCTCTTTGCAGTAGGTAGCTCAGCACTCTCTCTATGTCTCTGTCCTCTGTAGCACCGACTCTATTCTCTGCACCTTTTGTCAAACTTTTTCCGTTGTTTTAACTCCTCCATGGATGTTTCCAGTCTTGTCAAGTCCCGAAACGAGCCACTATTTTCTTGTCGAAGTTTCCTGAGCTCCGTTAGCTGTTTCATGTTTTAACATGAATGAATCTTTTTTACTCATTTTCTGATTTGCATTCATCTCTGTAGAGCATTTTTCATGTAATCTAGTATACATTTATCGTTTTTCTACTTTATCGTTTTTCTACTTTATCGGTTTTCTACTTTATCGGTTTTCTACTTTATCGGCTAATTCTGAATAGGTCTGGTGGAGCTAAGAGTCTCCGCGTCCTTCTCGGACATGGAAGGCAGTTTTAATGCCACAGCTCATTATAATAAACACTGGACCTTTTGGACTGGGCAGTAAATGGTACATTTTAAAACTTTAACACTATCTCCAGTGGGAGAAATAATTATTTGATCCCCTGCTGACTTTGTAAGTTTTCCGACTTACAAAAAATGAACAGTCTCTAATTTATGAGGTAGTTTCATTTTTATGGAGAGAGACAGAGTAAAATCCAAAAATCAAGAAAAAAACATGTTACATGAAAGTTCTAAATTGATTTACAATAAGTATTTCTAAGTATTTGATCCCCGACTTGTGGCTTCCACAGACCGGCTGTGTGTCCGTGTTGCACACAGATTACAATCAATCTATCAATCACAGAAACTCCTGATCTGAACTCGTTATGTGTATAAAGCACATCGTCCACAGAATCAGTTTCTTCCATTCTAACCCCTCCACCACCATGGGCGAGACCAAAGAGCTGCCAAAGGACGTCAGGGACCAGACTGTAGACCTGCACCAGGCTGGAATGGGTTACAAGCCCATCAGCAAGAAGATTGGTGGGAAGGTGACGACTGTTGGTGCGATTATTCGGTAATGGAAGAAATATAAAATTACCATTAATTGCCCTCAGTCTGGAGCTCCATGCAGTATCTTGCCTCATGGGGAGAGGACGATCATGAGAAAGGTGAGGGATCTGCCCAGAACTACATGGGAGGAGCTTCTTAATGATCTGAAGGCAGTTGGGAGCACAGTCACTAAGAACACCGTCGGTAACTCACTACATCATAATGGATTGAAATCTTGTAGAGCTGGGAGGTCCCCCTGCTCTAGAAGGCACAGGTACAGACAATCTTAAGTTTGCCAGTGAACATCTAAAAGATTCAGAGAAGGCTTGGGAGAAAGTGCTGTGGTCAGATGAGACCCAAATCGAGCTCTTTGGCATCAACTCGACCGGCCACGTTAGGAGGAAGGGAAACGCTGAGCATGACCCGAAGAACACCATCACAGTCAAGCATGGAGGTGGAAACATTATGCTTGGGGATGTTTTTCTTCTAAGGGTGCAGGAGGACTTCGCCACATTGAGGGGCCAGTGGATGGGTCCATGTACCGTAAAATCCTAGATGAGAACCTCCTTCCCTCAGCCAGAACACTGAAGATGGGTTACTGTTGGTCTTCCAGCAGGACAGTGACCCAAAACATATGGCCAAGGTAGCAAAGGAGTGGCTAAAGAAGAAGCACATGAAGGTCCTGGAGTGTTCGAGCCAGACTCCAGACCTCAATCCTGTAGAACATCTGTGGAGGAGCTGAAGCTTCGAGCTGCCAAGCAGCAGCCAAGAACCCTGGAGGGTTTAGAGAGTTTCTGTAAAGAGGAGTGGGCCAGAATCCCTCCTGAGACGTGTTCGAACCTGGTGACCGACTACAAGAAACGTCACTGCTGTGCCAGCAAGTGTTTCTGCACCCAGTACTAACTCATGTTTTGCTTGGGTATCAAATACTTGCAAATCAATTTATAACTTTAATGTAACATGTTTTTTTTCTTGATTTTTGGTTGATATTCTGTCTCTCTACTACCTCATAAAATATACAGTCATGGCCAAAATTGTTGGCACCCCTGAAATTTTTCCAGAAAATCAAGTATTTCTCACAGAAAAGT
>JBBJLS010000011.1:6879095-6890619 GCA_037577275.1 Bryconaethiops microstoma
TTTAGTGACTGGATACCCTTTAGGTGGCTGGAAAACTGGGAAATTGCCAAAACAATGAAGTTAGAAGTGGTCATTACTCTCAGGGCACCCCTTGCATAATTATCACTATTTAATAATGAACATCTGCTTGGTGTGCAGCCATCGTAGTAGTCAATACACACCAAATGAAACACATCCCCACACATTAGACAAAATGTGCCACTGACAATGCAAACAAACACAAGGTCATGAAACTCTGATGGTATGTAAATCTGCCTTTCTAAGACTAACATCTCTCTCAAATGCATCTAGAAGATGTTGTCTATGCTGTGGAGGTGTTCCGTATTGCACCGGGAACCTCGTTAAACACAGGCGTACAAGGCACTGCGTGATATATATCCTGTTATCTCAAGCAGGCCTATAATCCTCAAACTATTTTGTCCGCAGGGAGCTAAAGCAATTAGAGATATTAGAAGGAAGGGGTGATCGAAAAAAGGCTACATCGCCTGGGTGATAGTCATTCATGAGGATTAGCACTTGTCGTTTTGGCGGCTTCGTCCGTCCTGTGTCTGTTTACTGGCTTCCTGTGTTTGCCCGTCGTGTATCTCCTATTTTTGTCCTAAATGACTTTGACTTGTGCTCCAAAATATGAAGCACATGTGGGTTTTGTTGAACATCTGGTCGGCAGCTGGATCAGGCACAGTATAAATTGGTCTTCGGGGGTTTCCGTCCTATGACGGGTGTTGATGAGGACACTCAGCGCTTTTCAAAAAGGGCACTGGACCACTTAGGACACAAGCTGGAGAGTGGCAGCCTGGGCAAGTCTTCACATAGTCAAGGCCTCGTAGGTCTTCGGAAAATTCGGCAAGTTCCGTAGTACTGATGGCTAAGTTTTGGTTTGAAACCAAAGGGCGACATTCTTGAACCGTCCAAAATAAAATGAATCAAACACATTCTTTCTCTGTGGTTTCTAGGTGGATGTAAGCTCTCCTGTTGGTTGGGCCTTCAGGCACTGGATAAAAGATCTAACCTGTCAGATTAACCATCAACATCTTTAGGAAGTGGTGGAATCATCATCAGTCTTGATTTACAGTGGGTGGGACCAAGTTTAGGAGGAAAATCATGCCTTTAGGCTTTCTGGGAGTTAAATAGACCACTGTGAGAATGAGTCCCAGGCCAACCGGTGTTTTTTTAAATGGTAAACAGCAATAACTCCATACCACTGCATATGTTCATTTGTTTGTTACAGGCTTCAGATTAAATATGAAACGTCTTGTTTGTCTTTGGTCTACAATGGGCGAAAAGGTTTTCCTTGAAATGTCATTAGCCAGAACTGTAGTAGACAAGTATGAGAGTCCCTGGTATTTAGACTCAGACGTGAGACACATATTTCCACAAATAACATTTCTCCATGGTGACTGGACATTTAAAAATCAGTAAACAAAACAAAAGCACCCAAAACGGTCGACAAAATGAACAACCACCCACATCCCGCTCTGAAAATGGCTACAGTGATCAAAAAATCATTGATCAAGCAAGCTTGTTCTGAAAATGGGCACTGATTTAATTTCCATTTCCAGATCTATTTTAATCACATGCCTGCCAAAAACTCATCTGCGCATGATGATCATCATTTTCATTCTACCCATGGACACAATGTCAATGAGCCAATTGAATCAATTGAAATAGCCAAAATAAATGATATGGTCTAATTTTATCCTACAGTGTTACGCCACACTTGCTTTGTGATAGTTACAGATAATGGAGCAGAATCTTTTTTCATAGTAGTATCATAAACATCATAAACATGCCAGTCTTCATTTTTTTCTCTTTCTCAGTCTTAAATCTTTCTCATTTGAATTCGGTCTTGAGAAAAAAGAAAAAAAAAAAAGAATTCGGTCTTGACTTGGACTTATACCTCTTTGGACTCAATCTTGACTTGGACTTCTTACAGGGCTGTTTTTTCCTCATTTTTGATTATATTTTGACATTTCTGGCCCTGGACCCAGCAGTCATGGTTTACTGCTGGTTATCATGCTATCATGTGATCTCCTCTAATTCAGCATAAACTCAGCATCAGTCATTCTGAACACGGAACACAAATATTCAACTGTAGTGCTAAAAATGTGATGCAAAAGAAAAACAGAGAATGTAAGAGCAAATCTTTGCGTGATCTAGTGGTCAATCTAGAGGACTCAGCAGATCTGTATCCACCACACACCTATACTGGAAAGGATTTAGGGGCCCAAGATAGACAACATTTCCGATTCGCCCCTGGATGACTTCTCAGGCATTCGCTATGTCTGTTTTAATCTCCTGGCTTTCTTCTCCTGTACATGCATGTGAATCCTTGTCTCTTCTCATTTTCTTAGGTAAAGAGAGAGAATGAGAGAGAAGGGGAAGAGAGAGGGAGAGGCCATGTTGGCCCATGGGCCCTGCCAAGGTAAAATGGAGTCATCCGTCAATCTGAAAAGGTCATTGGCTGTGGCATGACGACAGTGCCTTCGCTGATAATCCATTAATCTCCAAATTCAAATTGTCATTCCTCATCCTTACTACAGCGGGCCGGGGTCGACCTCCCTCATTTTCATAACCCAGGCCTGATCATGACAAGGCCTGTGGATTATCATCGAAAAGCGGAAGAGAGAACAGAGCGTGAGATGAAAAGGAAAATCGGACGCTATACGTATGAAGGTGATAGTCAGGGAAATTCATATGGTAATGGGATATGTTAGAGGGATGACGGTGAAAAAGTGTGGAATGATACTGATGAAAAGATCTGCGCCCAGAAGGATTGTGGATACGTAGTGACGGAAAGATGATGTACCTGGATTTGAACTTAAAGACGTGAGTTGAGAAAGACTGTCTGTATGGAATAAGATGGACAATGCTGTTAGTGAACATGCCAGACACCAAGCATGTCTGCTATACGTTTGCCTGGATATATTTCATGGACCACTCTTGTGCTGACTGAGATTCATAACTGTGGTCATAAAATAAGAAACTACTGATAATTCTAGAGGCCAGCTGACAACAGTCTACAGTCTGTAATTGTACCTATATATGGAACCTACAACCCTGGAAAAAATGACTGCATCGTTTTTTTTCTGGTTATTGCTTATGTAATGTGTTGGAGTGTGTCTGTGTAAAATGTGCAGGTCACTATTGTTTTATACACTATTTACCAACACTGGATTTAAAATTCCAATCAAGAGAATGTTACCTTGGAAATGTTAAACTATACTCTTACATTATTTTGCAATTGCAACAATTAAAACAGTGATGTTAAGAGCAGAGTGTCTGTGTGTGTGTGCGTGTGTGTGTGTGTGTGTGTGTGTGTGTGACTCTGTTTCATCCATCAGAAACTGAATCAGAAGTGAAGCTGCTGAAATACAAACCATAGAAAAGCTGCTCTACAAACACTACTGCACTCAAAACACATATGGAGGCGTTTCTTATTTTTTACACAGCTCACACTGCAGTAGTTCAGAAAAGAATAGACACCTGTGCATTTTGCACACACACACACTACCGCAAATTGTACAAACAGTAAACTGAAAAAAAGGTAAAAGTGGTCTCTTATTTTTTTCCATGGCTCTATAAGGTAGGTGACACTCATAAAGTGGGAAACATATGATTTATAATGCTTAATGCAATGTGGAAACTGTGCCTGAATGGAGAACATTGTTTAGACTTCAGTCCATAATGGACAATGCTGAATACCCACTCCACAGTGTGGTGGTGAACTGAGAAGTACTTTTAGCCACAGACTCACCAGCATAAAGTGCTCAACACCCATCAGACTCTATAACTCCTCCTCCTGTCACCCACCCATCAGACTCTATAACTCCTCCTCCTGTCACCCACCCATCAGACTCTATAACTCCTCCTCCTGTCACCCACCTATCAGACTCTGTAACGCCTCTCTCTGTCACACACCCACACAATAATCGGTTCAAAAACCTGCTGCTACTCAGACTTGCAATTCTTTTTGGTGTTATGTGTAATATCTTTATTATCTTTATTATTATGTGTGATAGTTTTCTTCGTGCAAAAGTTTTATCATGTGCAATATCACTACTTTTGCTACTATTATGTGTAATAACAGATTCGGTATAGACAACAACTCTAAACCTCTATTTCTAAACCTCTACACTACTTCAGTAGTGATTTTATTTATCGACGGTATTTAAATCCAACTCCCTTCTTGACCACAGAATTTTGTGTATATAGCATAGTGTATGTAATACACAGTATTTTCTATTTTATTTTGGGTATGTTTACATTATATTTTACACCGTTCTTGCCTTTGTGTGTCTGTGTGTCTATTTCCTCCGGGATCAATACATTTTATTCAATTCTGATTCCGATTATTACTCAGTAATGCTAATGGGATGAACAGTGAGTGGAAGGGACAGTTAGCATGACTCATTTGCATAATGTTAATTGATCATAATTACAGACATTGGCACTTTAGCTTGGAAGATCCCATCAAAGATTCCAACATGAATACAAATGCTTCAGAAATCCGAGTTCAGAGCTTTTCATCTCTGTTCCAGAGGCCCCGGTTTCTCCGACAGATGTGTGAATGTGTGTGTTTTTCTGCTGGACAGCCTGCTCCAGCCACTTCAGCCCCTCTAAGTTCGGTCTGATTGGGTTTCACAACCAGCACCAGAATGTGTTACCAGACCCTGTGGACAGCACTTTCCCGGACGTGCCCCAGCTCCAGGAAGGATTGGAATTCTGGTTGGATGGGTTGACGAGAGGATCCACGGAGGAGAAGACACCGAGCTTGCGCCCAGCCCTCGTCGGACCCTCGAAAGGCCTACGCTTTCCGCCTCCATCCCTTGTAAAGGGCCCAGCTCCCTCTGAAGGTTCCCCGGAACATTTTCAGTGTCTTTTACTGCCTTCAGCTGGACGACCTTTATAGAGGAATCCTCCTCCCCTGTTGCGCTGGATCCCGCAGTGACGCCATATTTACCCCCGCAACACACACGCACACACACACACACACACACACACACCCTGTGGTCAGTGAACCACTGTGTGGTCAGTAAATGCAATTAATGCAAGTCTAAGTGAAAAAGATTGTATTCAATGACACTTTTTATTGCATACAAGTGTGTGTGTGTGTGTTTGTGGGTGCATGTGTGTGGGCTGGGATGTGGTTAGTGTGTGCTCGTTCGCTGACGTACACTACCAAATCACTGGCTTCAATCAGGCAAAGGCAATTTGCTACTCACACATGCAAAATGAGTGTAATACAATGCTTGTATCATGCAAAAGACTTTGAATGATTAGGTTTTTTTTCATTAAAAAAAAAAACTATATTTTTTTAGTCATTAAAAATTTATTTTAGTGCAAAATTATAAAAAACAACCAGAGATGATAATCATAATAAAATGAATATTCAGAAAGCCTTGTGTTCCAAAAATGATCAAATGTGGGAGAAATCTTAACACATATCTTGCTAAATAATCAATGTAATTAAAAGTATTCATCAATAACTTCTTGTACTCCCTGGCCCTCCAGAATGAATACCTGAGATATTGAATAAAGCATCAAAAATGCCATTTGATGTCACTTTTTAAATTTTAACTTCCCCTTAAAGAACATGGTAATTATAAGATTGCTGTGTAATAAGATTCAAATACTTATTATTTATCATGGAGTTATTTTATTTTAAGAGAAGCCTATTATTGGAACCCCTAAGGAATATTTAAACTGAAATTAACCCATTAAATTTACATATTTGTGAGACATATATGATCCTCATTTCCATGAGCTCCATTGTTGTCTATGAAAATGTCCTGTTTCTCTGGGATACAGGTATTAAGTTGCACGCATGTAAAATTCCTTGTCATCTATATGGGCACAAGCAAAGATTGATCAACTCAAATAAGTGCCTTTGACCTGGCACAGGACCTTCTGATGACCACAGCGGAGCCTCACAAGCTGTGGAATTGTGAAAGCCCCGGCCTGAAGCTAAATTCTGCTTTATGAAGGGCTTGAACTCCAGAGCTTACTATGTTTTTTCTCCCTTCTTTTATATGAAGCTGCAGCCTTGTTTCTCCCTATGCAATGAGCCGTCACACTATTTCACCATCCAGGACATGTGAGGAGGAAAGCCACGGAGTTCACTTCACACCCAGTGTGTGGAGACTGATAGAGCTGGAGAAGAGCCACGTTTGGCTGAGCAGAATTCAGGAGAGGGATGAGGAGAGAGTTCCACTCGGCAACATGAAAAAGGGGAAAAAAAGGGTCCTTTCCATGCGTAGAGAGCTTCAAGGAAAGTGCCAGGACTTTTCAGACTAATCTCCAGGGTCTTGGGGAAGCTTCTTAAGCTGGAGGTCCTGAAATATTAAGCAATGTCAATTTGGCATCAGGCAAACCGCTACGTAGTTTTGTTTCTTGTTTTTTTTTTTTTTTTAATTTGAATTGTGTGGATAATTTGCA
Source organism: Bryconaethiops microstoma (assembly GCA_037577275.1). Lineage (NCBI taxonomy): Eukaryota > Metazoa > Chordata > Actinopteri > Characiformes > Alestidae > Bryconaethiops > Bryconaethiops microstoma. The sequence continues at coordinate 6,885,531 of JBBJLS010000011.1, forward strand.
TCCAACAAAACATGTCACAGTCCTACACTGATGCACACCCTGCTCTGCTCACTCTCACTCTTCAGCAACTTTATGCAAATGAGCTGAGTGGCAACCAGTCAGTTTATTAGTGCTCTGCTTCCCTCAGGGGGGTGTTTCAGTGTCATTTTTGTCGTGAAAATGAAGGAAAAGAACAGGAACCACATCTAAAAAATGTTACATCAAAGCTAACAATGACAAAAAAGTGTAGATTGTTTAAAGGTTTTATCAATTTCATAATTTAGTTAGCTTGAGGATGGACAGATTATATTTAGAACTTAATACTTCATATTACAAAGGAATACTCCTTGCATGGATTAGCTTACCTAACTTAAGTTGCTTACGCTAAGATGCGACATTTTGATATTTCATTCATATAAAATATCAACAGCAATTTAGGCTTGTTTTATACTTATACTGTCACTTTTTCAAACCAATCACAAATGACAAAAGGTGTGACAGCATTTTCTGCACACTTTAAAACCTATGGTGCTTGTGGAAAGCAACAAAAAGTAGACTCGAAGCATACAACTGCACTACTGCTGCTTGACTTGAGTGGCTGATATGAAAAAGAATGTTGAGAATGCTGTGGCAATTTACCACATGGGGCAGTGATGTGGTGCGCCAAAGATCTAAGATCTGGTTCTCTTAACTGTGCTCTTGAGGCTCTTCTAACTTCCCTGCTAATCTCTGTTGGTTCTAAAGCGTACGGTAGGTGCTGTAGTCTACAAGCCTACTGGTTCCCAAACCTGTCCTCAGAGACCCCCATAAATTTGCCCCATAATGCATAAGGACAGTGTGAAAATGTGAACCTTCTGGAGGCCCTAGAAGATCAGTTGAAGATCTAGTACCACAAAGTATCTTAAATGATTCTCTCTGAACAAACTAGCCCTGCCTCTGAAGGAATTAATTTTTTGATTTTTGAATATCTCTGACTGAAGAAGTCATAAAAAGTGTAACACAAACATGTGTTTTTCACCCACCCAGGTAATTCACCCACTCAATAAGGTACAGCGAAGTGTGTCAAAAGTATTGTCCATGGTAATGAGCACGGTTAGTTAGAATGGTCAGTTAGAAGGTCATAATTCTAAAGACATCAAGTATGGGCTGGATATTGCAGGTCCAGCCAGTGAGGGAGAGATTTTGGTTAATGAGACAATCGCTGCAACCTCGGCACCCAACAAGCCCATGTTTGCGTCATGCATAACATGCCAACTGTCACAGTTGCTAGCAGTCCTTGGTTTCAGCAAACTGCATTAGTGTCATTACAACTATCCATAAGTGGATGTGTGACAAAATAATGAGAGAAAATAAACAGTAACACTTCAGTATGGGAGGCTGTTAAAATGCCATCATAATGCACTGATTAAACCTTAAATGGACAGTACCCTAACTGGCTGCTCAAGTAGTTGCTAGAGTGGGCTACTTTCCAGGGTCCTTAAACTTGTGTATTTACATCATTATTATCCCATTCTTCAAAAGCTCCACTGAATTAAATAGGCCATCTCAACATTTGGAGCTCCACAATTTCCTGATAACTGTTACCATTGGCAACAATTTTTGTGTCATTCATATCTTTTCACAAGCAGTCCTGTCACTTATTGTTATGGACATTCATTGTCATTTGTATCTGTCACATACACACCAGATCACGTGACGTCATCAGGCACCGGAAATGACTCACGTCTCTGGGTATATAAACAGGATACAGGTATCTATCTGCACGCAGACAGTTGGGTTCCCCGCCCAGAGCTCTCATCGTCCAAAACTCAACCCTGTTGGTATCATGAGTACTCTATCTTTATATACCTCTCTCTGTGTGTGTGAGAACATTGGTTCCTGGTGGGAATCTTCACTCCGGTTTTGGAGCGTTCTCAGATCAACTCGCGTGACTTACCAGCTCTCTCGTGCCTATCCGCGACTGGGCTCTTCCACCACGCTACAACCGTGCAAACTACCAGTCATTCGTGTCTTCTCTGTGAGATAATCCTTGTTACAGAAGTGTTTTGGTGAAACCTTGAGCAATTAAATGATCAATAATGTAAGATTTAGCCAGCAATTTCAGTATTTATGGAGAGTATGGGACCTTTAAGGCTCTGGTGGCAGGTCGAGTTTTCAGAAAGGAAAGGGAAACTGGCATGGAAGGAAAGAGAAAATGACTTGGATGAGGAATACGTCACTGTAACAGAGGAGAACAGAAATGGAATGAACATCAAAAGCAGCCTTGCTTGAGCTACTGGAGTGCTCCAGGACTGGTCAGTGGACGAGGGACTGTCTGGGAAAATTGACAATTACTCTACAGAGCATTTAAATCAAGCTTTGTGGTCACTTTATGCATTGGTCCAGAATTTCCCTTGTCAGAGTTATTCAGCTGTGAGCTTGAGAACTCACAAGAAGTTCGACCTTCTGGAGAGTCCAGAATTTAAGTCTAGTGGCAGTGTTTTTAGCTGAGATCGAAGAGCTTTGCAGAAGAGGAAACGATAATCCAACATCACCCTCCATCTCTCCTGATGATATGACGTATATTAACATAGAAGTTGGAGAATCTGTAGGTAGTCAAACACTGTGCAACATTAAAGTTTTACTTGTTAGACAGACTATTTTTCTCAAAGAAGCCATGCAACCGCAACAACATTGTTAAAATGAAAAACTGTGTGAAGTTTCTTTAATCATATTTGGCAAGTAACTGTATAATAAGTGGAATAATGTATAGTCCATCTGCCATTATCAAAACATAAGACTCTTAAGTGGGATGATTTATAGTCTGCTGATCATTGTCAAAAAATGTCAACTTTAATTAAGTGAATGATAATGTATAATCTGCACATTGAAAATGTAGTCCCTTTAAGTAAAATGGGATAATGTATAGTCTGCTGACTAAATAAAATATGTTCTGCTAAGTGTATGATAATGTCTGAACTGCTGATAACTATTGAATGATAAGTCTCTTTGAGTTAGAATAAGCGAGGATTAGTATATAGTCTGCCAGTCATTTTTTAAAAATACGTCCCTTTAAGTTGGAATACATGAGTAATAATGTATAGTCCACTGGTTATTACTGAAAAATAAGTCCCTTTGAGTTAGAATAAGTCAGAAATAATGTAAAGTCCACCAGTCATTACTGGAAAACGAGCCCCTTTAAGTTAAGTGGGATATTATACTATGAATTATACTCTTCCAATCTTTCAAAAAACAACTCCCTTTATGTTAAGTGAGTGATAATGTACAGTCGATTAGTCATTGTCAATAAATAAAACCCTTTTAGTTAAGTGAGTGATCATGTATAGTCCACCGGTCATTATCTCAAACTGAATCCTGACAAGAACAGCTCTTGTATTGTACTGTTGGAATTACTTTTTCAAAGACCGGTGGACTTTCCTTTATTACTCACTTATCTTGTATATTTATAGATATGAAGATATGCAAACAGTGCTTAACCAACACAGTGTGATGAGACTCAGTCTCACAGATTAGATCTAATTTAGACCCTTTATACAAGTGCTCAGTAACAAGTGATCAATTTTAAATGATCAATATTAAAAATGATTTCTTGCACATATTTACGTGTGTAGATATTATGTTTATGTTAATGGCATTTACATCAGTGCTTAGGCAGTTCATATCTGTTCTTCAGTCCTGTAAAGTTATATCTAATTCAACAAGTTACTGCTAGCTAAGTTACACACCTATACAAACTATCAGAAAGAAAAAAATAAAGTTTAATACACAAATAAGATAAAACAGTTAGAAGGGTAAGTGCCCAAGGTTTTTTAACAAATAGGAAAAGATGTATAAGAGACAAGTGAGAGGGCTGGTTAGTGACCAAGGTGCTCCTTCAATAGGGGGTTCTTCAGACGACGCTTGAAGACAGCGAGCGACTCTGCAGCTCTGATTGCAAGACGGGGTCCGTGCCACTAATGGGGGACCAAGACTTAAAAGACGAGCAGTGCTTGAAGCTTTGAGAGGACGAGAAGTGACACGCTGCTTGATCAGTACAGATAAGTGATAAGGTGCAACTTGAAGACAAGTGTTAAGGTCTTGAACTTAATGCGAGCGACCACAGGGAGCCAGTGAAGGTTCTGTAGTAGAGGTGTGGTGTGTGAGAATGTAGGAACATTGAAGACTAACCTTGCCGCAGCATTCTGAATCAGCTGAAGTGTCTCGTTACCTTCAGTGGACGTTCAGCCAGTAGAGAGTTACAGTAGTCCAGTTTAGAGATGACCAGAGACTGGACGAGTAACTGCGTTGTACAGAAGGAGAGGTGGTCAACGTGCGACAGGAATGACAGTTCTTCATCTAGCATGACGCCTAGGTTTCTTACCTTCTTTGAGGGGACGATAACAGAGTTCTCAAAAGAAACAGTGAGGTTGTGTCTTGGTGATGTTATGTGATAAGTGACAGTGTTAAAGAAAATTTGTGATAGGTTTTTTTTGTTCCAAAAACACAGTATAACCCAGAATGATACAATTTCAGAGTTTTAGTAGAGTTTAAATGAAGTTTTCCTACATTGCTGAGAGTGGGACAAATTTGTGCTACATTTGCATATTTATAAATATGACATAGGATTTGCTTTATACTTCGGAGGGATTGTGGGATTGGCGCATGCCAGCTCATATATAAATATATAACAGAGTTGGTACTCGCCAATCCCACAATCCCTCTGAAGCCCAAAGCGAGGCTTGTGTCATTTTTCCCCACTGACTGTGCCGAGTTTATTTTTCCCAGCCGGGTCCAACTGGGCTTCAGGGAAAGGAAAATGGGGGGCTTTCCTGCTGCTTTTCAATCGTTTTCTGTCTCATGTTTTCTCCTTTCCTTTCATTCCTTTTCTTTCATTTCTTTTTTCCCTTTTCCTTTCCATTGGGCCCATTATGACTTCAGTTCAGACAGATGATTAGGCCTCGAACATCTTTAACACTTGGGCTGAGATGAAGAAGCCTTGAAAGCTGTAGCGTCAAGTCAAGAGATGCTAACCTCTCTCTCTCTCTCTCTTTCTCTCTCTCCCTCTCTCTCTCTCTCTCTCTCTCCCTCTCTCTCTCTCCCTCTCTCTCTCTCTTTCTCTCTCTCCCTCCCT
>JBBJLS010000011.1:6890719-6904870 GCA_037577275.1 Bryconaethiops microstoma
CTGGAGGAACCGAGGAGGAATCTGGAACCGAACCTGTGTTCTCCTCACCAGCTCACACAGTATCAACCACTTTTACACACAGAACTAATCCTGATACTTTTCACCGCTTTCTTGTTTGGTTTAATTTATTTTAATATTAACTTTGCAGACAGAAAGACTGGATTTAAACAATTTGCATGAGTGCCATAACTTACATTCTGAAACATTAACTCTTGTATTTAAAAACAGATGATTTTCCATGATATGGGTCCAAACTCTCACTAGTACTTTCCCACAGTCCTTCCCTTGTGTCCCACAGGGATATAAACTATCTTGAATATGCCAAAAGCCACCACTCGTAAAAAGGAGATGGGAGAATAGATGGCGAACGCTCTGTCTTTGCTTCTTTCTTCAGCGAATCAATCAGAGTACTGTCACGGGGAGGTTAAGTGGTTAATGCGGCAGGATGTAAACAGATGCTCGGGTTTCGTCAGGCCATTACTTACATTCAGGCCAATACAGACTCCAGAGCATCGACTGAACAGAGATAGCGAGGGGGATGATGGAGGACAGCAGGCAGAAGGCTTTGTATTGCACCAGACCCCAAAGGTCATGGGAGGCCTATCAGAGATGGGGATAAATGATACGGATGAGGAGACGCAGGCAATGTCACTTGCATCTGTGGAGGAAAGTACTTACAAAGGAGTTTACAAGTTGCCATTGAAGAAAAACGCCACTCCGGAGACATGCAGCCCTGTAAATGTTGCCATGGTGTCACGAGGTGAGGTAACGCACAGTTGCAGATAGAAGAACGTAATGAAGAAGAGCTTTATTGTTAAGTTTTAGTCCACATTACCAGGTCGAAGAGAATCAGGCAGGGTCGATACACAGGCAGGCAGACACACAGAATGGTGGCTGATAATCACAAAGGGAAGTAGCAAAGTTCGTAGTCAGCACAAGCAAAGTTCGTACCTAGAATTCGTAGACGGGTTAATCCGAGAGCGAAGTCCACAACACGAAAACAAGGTCCAAAACACAGGTAATCCACAAAAAGTTTGATGAAGAGTAAGCGAGACACACGGGAGAAGGTTCATGAACGAACACGGAAGTAGATTAATGTCCGACTTTAATCGGTGGCGATTCGGAAAAAGGTTCCGAGTGTGCGCCAGGGGGCGTGACCGGGGCGGGGCTAGAATTCCGGAGAACGAGGTCTATTGGTTGTTCATGTGTTGAGGGGTGTGACCGTGGTGGGAGTTGGATACATGGCACATGGTGATGATCTAACGATTTGAACTGTAACACAGGTTAGGCCTTCAGGTGCTGCAGTGGAGGTCTAATATGTCGGATCACCCATCAGGATAAACAGAAAGTGATCAAATCCAGACATTACATTTCCACGTCCAGTTTCAAGAGGAATAATGTTACTCTAGACCAGCATCTCATAACGTGGATCAACTTTCCCCCTCCACCCAATCGGGGCCTTCCGAAGAGGTTAATCGGCCAGAGCAGGTCTTGCAGATTGTGGCTAGAACTTCTAAGTTAGATAGATCAGGGTTGGTGACCACTGCTGTAGACCTTCTGGATGTTCTAGATACATCACTGACTGTGAAAATGACCTGCAGCCCAACCAAAGTGTTACTGTTATGGGTTCAGCCAGCGATCAGTGGGTGGGGCCAGAGTGGAACCAGTTCAAGGCAAGGGTATAGGGGTCAATCCCGGCTAGAATATGGTAAAACAGCTCCTTATATGGAAGTTCCCCCGGTTTATGTTGGTGCTCGAGGTGTCAGACGTCATGCTGAGCTTTGTTTGATGTTTCTGTGTCACGTAGAACCAAAGTTGTTGTTATTTATAAAACCTAATAATAATAATAACTGCTACTGGGGTTTGAAAAACGCCCATAAAGAACAAAAATTAACTGGTTTTTTTTTTTTATTTTAGAAGAAAACACACGTTCAGGATAGTCTCCACCCACAAGTGGGAGGGGAAAACCTGCAGAGGGAGGGGCTCCGGAGAGCCGCGAATGGTATGTAAGAGAACAAACACCGGTTCTAGACTGTTATACACCGTTTATATTTACTGAAATCAGAGCTTACTGATACACTCTGAGTTCTGAGGGTAAACACCGGTTCTAGACTGTTTTACACTGTTTATATTTACTGAAATCAGAGTTTACTGATACACTTTGAGTTCTGAGGGTAAACACCGGTTCTAGACTGTTTTACACCATTTATATTGTCTGAAATCAGAGTTTACTGATACACTCTTGAGTTCTGAGTTGTTCTGAGGGCTGATATGTTCTGCTTTGAGTCTGTTCCCAAACTGCTTGTCTCCTGAGCTTCATTTTCTTTCTTTAAAATAAACAGTGTAAAAACGCTGCCTCTGTTCTTAATGTTGTTTATGATTTCCATATTATATCATAGTTCTAGAGCCCAAAGAGAGATGAAAAGTTTTCTTTCTCTACTGATGGAGTCGTCCATTCGCGGCGGCCCGTGGACCCCAGTGATCCCCATGCGGAGCTTCTTAGAATACTTCAATGAGCAGCTCTCACTAATTATTCCTTATAATGTTGTCAACAGAGTGCTGTGAAATAGCAAGTACGGCGAGTTCTCGGAGGATGGGATTGTATCTCGGCTCTGGATCTATTTTCACCTTGGTGAGCGTAAGGAGGTACAAAACATGTTCATTAGGCATCCTATCTCGAGGCTCGGAGCCGAAACTTTTTTCTCGTTCGACAGAGCTCCTAATTAGCCTGTTTTTGCGAGTTTGTTTTGTGTGCTTGGGCTGTTTTTTCTCCCAAAATTGGCATTAATTGAGCAAACACATAGCATTCACTCGGTTTGTGAAAGTAACTTTCATTATGGACTCCTTTCCCTTCCAACCAATTGCTGTTATTTCAGCTAAAAAAAACAAACAAGCATGGGCCACTAATGAAATGTTTGACATTTGGTAATAGCCCACAGTGACAAATTCCCACATTGCTTTCGCTTTTTTATTTATTTATACAACATTACCATCTTATTTACCAGCCACGGGAGGCATTAATTATTCATTCTTGATGTAGGGCTATCACCAGGGCATTCTGGGGGTTTTTTTCTATTCCCTGGGTCTGTATGATTTTTGGAGCCTGGCAGGGTCATAAATCTTCTGCTTATTCATTGCTAGCTCCAGTGACCTTTCTCTGTGATGAAGGGAAAGGTCTCCTCACCCCTCTGACCACTATGGCTCTGCTAGAACACACAAAGGGCACGACGAGAAAGGTTGACTGGTATGAACAAGGGGTGCAATGATATGATTCATAAAACACAGTCATTTATGTGTTAATCAATGTCTACAAACCTGTTTCATGATCTAAACAGACTGTTCTTCTTTGCTCATCCATGTAGAATCATGACTATGAAAGCAAGGCCTTCAGTTTTTCCTGCTCAAACCCATCTGGTTCAATTCACCTGTTAATTAACATGCATTTTTAAGAGAAAATGTGAAGTGTGATATCTTCACACAGTGGATTTGAACTGCAGTCTTCTGATTCAGAGACCAGTACCTTACTGCTGCACCATGGAGGGCAATGTGGCAGCTCTTACCAAGCCATTGGCTGAAAGCGAACATATCCACATTTATGAGTGGATTATTTTTAATTAAACCACATTAAATAGTGATGCACATCTTATTGTAAAACTGACCCGAGCTTCAGTGTCTTGAGGTCTGTTTATGAGTCTGCCGTGTGTTTTGCTCCGCGTTTCTCCACGTTTGTGTTCCTATGCGTTTTGCGCTTTTCCAGCCACCTCAGCTGTGATGTCACAGACTCTCTCTCCCACAAAAATAACACTCGGCTTCTGATCATCTGATCGATGAGTATACTAGTGCACTGAAGGGGATATTAATGGACATTTTGACGTTGGAACCACGCCCACATTTCAAAAACTATAGAAGATGAAGAGGTCCCAAAATCCCGCTATAAAAGGAATTTAAAAAATGTACAACAGTAACTTAAAAAGAACTTTAGAAGAACTAATGCAATCAAACTCTTGAGTGTGTTCGAGGAGATAAAGACCAAACCATGGTGGACACCTCTAGAACTGGAGATGGGGCTCCCTGCTTTAGGCCCTGAGGGTGGCCTCCAACAATGGGGTTATTATAATTTACAGTAAAGTAAAAGTAGCCCCTTATAGTCACACATTAACACACCACAGCGTGAAATTCGTTCTCTGCATTTAACTCATTCACCAAGTGAAGCAGCAGGGGGCCAGGAACACAGCGCCCGAGGGGGTACTGAAGGGTACCTCAGAGGTGCAGTCCTGGGATTCGAACCCACAACCTTCTGATTGCAGGGGCAACTCCCTAAACACCAGGCCACCAGCTGGCCCATTTAGACCCATTAAATTTGGTTTAACATTTAACTGTTCTGTGAGGTGCAAAGGATGTCTTTCTGTCACTTGGCAACAACAAGAATTTGGCGTTCATGGAGTAAACAATGTAAGGTGATTCCAAAAATTCTCTGGTCTACATTATGGTGTGTAACAGCCTTTAGAGTGGTTATGTCGTCATACAAGGTTGGAAGAAGGCTTGGAATTTCACAGAATGAAAGTGAGACTGGGGGACCTTCCTGGAATGGGCCAGACTTGGGGTCATTAATGTTTCAGAGCACTTATTTGGTTCATGGTCGAGATGCGAACATTAAGGACAGGGGAAGAAGGAACATAGAGGGATATTCTCCCTGATTGGAGCTCGATCTGTTTCCATTTGACTCCACTGACATTTTCCAGCACACAGGCAGTAGGTTCTGTCGAATGCACAATAGCTACAGCAAATGAAAACCAACCATGCATTAAAACGACCAGAAGTGTCCATACTTTAGCATGTGGAAAGTGTGTGCTTACACTAACTGACCAACTTAAAAGAAACCCTGATGGGTGGGTGTGTGACAGGGGGAGGAGTTACAGAGTCTGATGGGTGGGTGTGTGACAGGGAGGAGTTATAGTGGCCGGTAAGTGGTCTTCTTAAAGAGAGTTAAACTGTGAGGTTTCTGCTGGAGGACAGGGAGTGTGTACAGTATTTTGCAACATCCTTCATCAAAAATTCCTGCTTCGTTTGATCACAGGAGAACTCGCCGTCATTCACAGTAACACGATTTGCTGCCCCTGTAGTAAACATGCCGCCCTGAAAGAATTCTGCTTATCACTGGGTTTGAGAGCTGCGGTGTTGCTTAATCTCCAAGAGGAAAAGTGCGGGGAAGGCGACGCAGCTTTCAAAGAGCAGCCAGGCACTCAACCAAAACGGCACCATGCGACGCTTAACCAGCCATGTCATATATGCGTTTATGTAGATTAGAAACAAATTAGCTCTGCGGGAGGCCGACACAAGAAATGTTTAAAAAGTGCCTGACCTTTTAACTGAGCACATTAAAGAGAAAAAATGACCAGTGAGTCGATAAACGTACAGCTAATGATTGTTATCCCACTAATAGCAGGTCATATTATCTGTGGGCTTGTCATGATGTACGTAAATTATTCCACCTCCTCTGCTTTACTTCCAACCCCTGGCACTCGTCTGCCAGAGCGATTATTCGACCCTGGAACTGAGAGCGCCAAGCATATGTGCCGAGCAATAGGTGTCCCGCCGTAAGTGTGTACTCCCCCCCGTTCTGCATCCCCCTGAACCATTTATGCAAAAGCAAAGTCGTGCATTAAAGCTGACATAAGCCCGCTCGGGGCCTGGCTGCCTGAGATTGATGACGGCGGAGTAAAGGTTGGGATTTGTTTGGCTCCGTGGCAGTCCACTCGCCGGGCTGATTTCTATTAATGACCTTATTATGGAACCCAAGCATTCAGACAAGCTGTTTACCTGCCCCGGGCTCACGCCACTGCTAGAACTGATTGCCTGCATTCATCAATAAGAACCAGGAACCAATAATCCGATAGCGCCACGCGCCACCGACCGAGCTCGGCAGTCTCCCCTCGGCCCGAGTTTATGAGAATAAAAAAATAAGGCACTTAATCCAGAGTGGGGGACGAATCCCGCCACAGCAGACAGCCAGATCTCCCTGCATCATCATCAGAGAGAGAGAGACAAAGAGAGAGATAAAGAAAGAGAAAGAGAGAGAGTTAGAGAGAGAGAGACAGAGAGGGACAGAGAGAGAGACAAAGAGAGAGAGAGAGAGAGGGAGAGAGGGAGTAAGAGAGAGAGAGAGAGAGACAGAGCGAGGCAGTGCTTAAGAGTCCTTTTAATGAAGCTCTGCCGCTGGGCTCTTGTTCAGCTGAGCTTATTGGGTGCGCTGTCGGAGGCCAGACCCCGCTGGACAGATCGGGGCGGAATGGACGAGCTGCCCTCGCCCGAGAATTCGTAGCTATTGTTAGCAGCAACAGCAGGGGTTAGCCTAGACATAAGTGGGATGAGGCTTATGAGGAACATCCATTAGTTTCTGAGCTCCACCACAATGTCTGTGAACTTTATAGCAAGTTACTATCAGAGCTTTAGAGCCAAAAAGTACAGTAATGTCATTTTATACTGGAAAAACACAGTGGCTACTGTAAACATGGTATTTTACTGTGTATCAGCGTCTCAAAGTGAAACCACCACAGAACGTCACTTAATTACAAATTTTTCCCCATATTTGGTCCTCGTTTTTCATCTTTCAGCTTCTCTTTCAGCTGTACACTGTATAAATCCACACACTGTAATTTAGCCATAATTCAGCTGTAATTCAGATTTAGACCTACAATTTGTCCAACCTGCTTTTGGGACTTCATTCATGACTGCAGTAGATGGAGCTTCTTGGTATTAAAACATTAAAAAAGTAGCTCGTGTCGCAATAATTCTACAGCTAAGTTTACATAATTTTATTACTAAAATACTTATTAAACTCTGTATTTGTAACACTACTGTTGTCACACCAAGACAAGTCAGGGAGGCGCAGCTGCGGGTTTCCTTTTCCATCCTTTATTTCAACCGTGAAAACCAAAATGGCACAAGGGCCTAAACAAAACAGAACTTGCAAACGGTAACATATGAGGGAATAATGATGGTGGACCAACACTGCTACACAAAACAAAGGATCTCAAATACCAACAGAAGTAAAACATGAACAAATCAAAACACAGGCTCACTTAAACTAAACCACCAGACGGCTGTGAACGCATGTCAAAAAAGAAAGAGCGGCCTCTAGCGGCCGCTGACCATGGACAAGACAGCTGTTTTTAACATCCTTTCATTTATGAGCTCCATCACAATGGTTGTGAACTTTATAGCAATTTAGGGCTTAATGTTTATAGCAGTAATGTTATTTTACTGGAAAATCACAGTGGCTACTGTAAACATTGTACTTTACTGTGTATCAGGGTCTCAAAGTACCGTCCTGTGAAAACACCACAGAGCATCATATAATCCCAATATAATCACAATTTTAGCTCCATGTTTGATCCTAATTTTTATTTTTTCTGCATTTACAACTGGTGGGTAGAATTGCTTCAAGCACTGGTTACCTAACATACACTGTGTAAATGCACTCACTGGAATTTAGCCATAATTAAGCCGTGATTCTGATTTACAATCTGAATCTGGCTTTGTGATTTCACTCATTACTGTAACTTCATGGAATTAAAACACTAAAAACATACATTCACTTCGAATGCAGGATCATCCAGCTTCATTCCTGTTCAGCAGGAACGTCAAAGCTGACACAATAAAAGTCCCTTAAAATTCATTCATTCATTCATTCATTCATTCATTCATTCTCTGTAACCGCTTAATCCTTACTAGGGCCGTGGGTACCCGGAGTCTATCCCAGGGTCTACGGGCGCGAGGCAAGGGACTCACTCTGGACCAGCCCACCGCAGTAAAAGTCCCATAAAATCCTATTGCTAAATGTAACTTTACATAATTGTATTGCATAAATATATATTAAACACTGTATTTATAATACTGCTCTTCTTACCAACAGTAAAATTAATAATTATTACTATTATTACTGCAAGCAGTATTTATGATTATGGTATTCTTAAATTATTTATTAAAATTCATGCATTCATGCACTTGCAGGAGTCGGGTTTGACTTCTTTACTCAAAATGACAGGAAAACAGGACAAGGATCATCAGCCTGAGCTCTCAATAGAGAAACAGAGCTCACAGACACAAAACCGCATGTTTGCCTCGTGGACAGAGCAGGAACAGTTCCTCCACCGGCGAGGATACAGTCAGAGCCACTAATCCAACACTCACACACTCGGCCTTCCAAGAGAGGCAACACAAATCTACACAAATCTAACTGTGGTCCAAAATGAAAAACACTGCTGTAATCGACACTCTCCTCTCACAATGAGACCAGTTGGATGGTGAAACACTACTAGAAGTTCCGCAAAGGTAATTATTGCCATTTTGTTTAAGAGTGAAGGAGAGATTTGTTTTCTTTGAATTATTCAAGTTCTGTAAACGCTAAAATATTGTCAGCAGTTCTTAAATATTAAGGCAAAGCTGTTCAGTTCAATTCTTGCAGCTATAAAAGATAAAACCCAAGAAACTGAATTTTTGCATTTTTGCAGTGTCTCTTGTTTTTTTCTGAAGCTGTAGCTCAGTAGTTTTTTTTTTTTTGAGTATGAATAAGTAGGGATGCACAATGAGTTCAGAATCATATCAGTATTAACAGGTATTAATAATATCAACATCAGGCAAATGTTTCAAACCAATATTCCTTACCGATGTTTGATGATTATTATTGCACTCTGGAAGGGCAGATTGTTTAAGTGATGCTGGGATACCGGGCTGAAATGTATTATTTTTTAAAAAAAAATTTTATTTTTAATTTTTGCCTCATTTTAAGATTGCAGAGTTATATTAGCTTGGACATAAACTTGGATAAAAGTTAAGATAGATAGATAGATAGATAGATAGATAGCTGGAAACGGCTGTATTTATATCTTTCTAACTAAGTTTATATGCATGTTCTATTTTTCTAACCCAGGAAGATGTGATCCCAGTTTCTCCATATTGCCATTGGTACAGTAGATATGTCAGCATTTCCACTCCTAATATTTCTCCGCTTGGCACAAAAATAACACGAAAACACCAAACCCCCCCCACCACATCCCAGGTCCCAGCACCACCCATACCCCGATCGACAGGACGAGATCACCTGACCACCTTCACTCCGAACCTCTTGATCCACCGAAAACACTGTATGTACGCTGAAAATATCTAATGTCACCGTCAGCCTACAAATCCCGCAGTGGCGCGTCTAGAATTAGCAAAATAATGTTCCTGGATCCGCTTTCTCTCGATTCCTAAAGAAACACAGTCAAGCCGTACACAGCCCTTCACGATCTCTTCATGAACTCCTTCATTTCTCCGTTTACTTCAGTGCACTTCAGTTTCTGCTGAGTTCCTGCATTCCTCCTTTTTATTTTCCAAGAACCGCTTATTTTAGACCTAGAACCATCTGGCTGGACAGGCTGTTGGTATGGATGGTCATGAATATAGATCTGTGCGTCTGGCCTGTTTTACCGGGCCTGAATTTGTGTGGCTCTTGCTGCGTCAGTTTGAGCTTTTTGTACGTTTCTAGGGTTTTTGAGGTTGCGGCCTCGCCGGTGTAGCTGGACGGTAACTGCGTATTTTGGCATCTCTGGATTATTGTCTGTCAGGGGTCAGGGTTCTGACCAATTTTGAATTTGTTTGTAAGAGTAAATGAGAAAGACGTCAGTGTCGAACTGCATGATATGGACAAGATATTTAATATTGTGATTATTCTGCAATATATTACAGTTGCTTTAAAAAATATTCAAGGGCCCATATCATCACTTTTCTGGAATTAAAAAGGCTTGAAGTGTGTAAATATGGTTAGTTTCACCATCCATACAGTCCATATATTGGAAACAGCCCATTGTCAAATCATAGCTTTTGTGAGGTCACAAAACCCAGTTAGCAAAACCCCTAATGTAGAGCTCAGTAGTTGTTTTTTTTTTTTTTTTTTTAAAGATTAAGAATAGTATTAAGTAGTAGATTTACCTTTTGAATTGCAGCTCTTTCAAAGGGCAACACAGGGCTGCAACCCTCTTTAGAACTTGAGCACAAATGGGCAGGGCTAAACTGCCAGAGACTGAATAAGATGATATATGTATATGAGTAACATCACATAAGGTGATTTGAAAACGGGCCGTTTTGCTGCTTAGGTTTTGTTGATAGACTGTGAACGGGCTTGAAAGTGAATTTTTAAACAATATTTACAGACTTCAGACCTTCAGAAAATGATATTGGCCCTTTAATTAATATTATTAACAGCATATTAACAGCATTAAAATCGCAATACTGATGTTTAGCCCATATTGTGCAGCTCTAACCAGAATAGAACATCACAGCATTTGCAGAAGTGTTCTAGATGCATGAAATTTTACAGCGTTGTATTTCTAACTTCTGCTTCTCGATTGCATCTTTCTCAATCACTTTTTTGCTCACGTTAAAGCTTGTGTGATTCATAGTAGCGAATTCATAGTAGTGTATGAAAACCTGAGCAAAACACACTCACTTCACAGCCCCTCTGAAGCATAAAACATGTTCCTCTGGATCCTGAGCCTGTTTATCTCCTCCCTGACTCTCAGTGATGCAGCACAGAATATTGGCAACAGCATATTCGATTGCTCATGCACATCTTTTCTTTACTCACGCTCCTTTTCTGCTTCCATATAAGGCCGCGAAATATAGTTTTCCTCATAAAATCAAGCAATATGAATGTTGCACAGGTGTTTCCCACAGGCCCTGATGAACAACCTGGCAATAAAATGCAGGTAATTCTAAGACAGAACAGTCAAATATGCTTCTGACTGAGGGCTTCAGTGTTCAGCCTAAATTTGATATGGCGTCTGATATGGCGTGTGCTGTGCCGTTGTACCGCCTGACATACGGCCAACATATGGAGAAGAACGTTTTGCATAGAAGACGCCACTGAGAAAAGCGACTCATGACCAAAGCTGGTGTTATTTTTGACTCTTCTTTCTCTTCTCGTTTCGTTTTTGGGCTCGACTGACAGGACTAACACCATATGAAAATCATCTGCAGCTTCATCTCTTTGTTGTGTTCTTTCGGTTCGCGCTGCCGTACGGGAAGGAGGGTGCTGGTTATTTCAGCAGTCATTTCAGTAGCAGCACGCTCCCCAAGGGAACACACTTGTGACGCGCTTCTCCGTTTTTGTGCCGTTTGCAGAAGCGATACCTGCGCAGAGGTCATGCCAAGCGCATTTGAACGTGTCTGTTCCCTTTATTTCAGCCTGGAGAGGAACAGATGCCCAGGTGGGGAGACAGAAACCCTGCATCGATCCACACCAGTGATGTTAAGTGCGTAAATATACGCGCGTGTGGGTGTGTATTGATCAGCGCGAGGCCGCGTGGTGCGATTGGCCCTCGGGGTTCTGCTGTGTAAAGCCGGTCAGAGCGAGTTCAGCCTCTTCGCCGCGCTGTTGACGGCTTCGCAATGAAGTTTGAGATTTCATTGTTTGTTGTCATGGTTGTTATTGCTGCCTGCTCCAATTAGCACGCCGCGGCGAGCGCAGCCGGGCTTTCCAGGAACCGTGCGTTAACGCTTCCAACGAACACAGAGCCTTGGTTGAGTCAGCTCGTGTCTCGTGATTAATTCGATGTTCTGTGTGATATGGGGCTTTTTAAATGTAAAATGGTCCCTTATAATCACGAATGAACGCACCACGCATAGCACAGTGTGAACAGTGTAAAATTCTTTCTCTGTATTTAACCCATTCACCAAGTGAAGCGGGGGGCTGTCACCAACGAGAGGCGCCGGGGAGAGGTGTGTGGGGACGGTACCTTGCTCAAGGGAACCTCAGTGATGACACTAGCAGTTGGGATTCGAACCCACAACCCGCTGATTGCAGGGGCAACTCCCTAACCATTAGACCACATTGCTCTTTTGTCTTCTGTTCATCTGAGTATGTGTTCGGACACTTAATCACGGCTCCTGGCTTCATATGCGGCTGTTTTTGGAAACGAAAGGGCTGCGCGATATTTACAGAATATCAGTATTGTGATTTTACTGCTACGTTTTGCAATTTTGATGCTTTTCAATATATTAGAGAATTAAAAAAAGCTACAAGTCTGTAGATTTTCACTGCCCCGTCCACACAGTACATATATGGGAACGGATAGTTTTCACATCAGTTTCTGTGATGTCACAAAACATACATATTTCCATACGTCACCTTATTCAGCCTGCAGCAGTTTAGCCCCGCCCATTCGTGCTGAAGTTTTAAGGAATCTTTTGAATGAGTTGCGATACAGGGCAGCCTATCAGAAAAGAGCTCATTTACATATATCACTTTATATTATATTCGTAATTGTGATACGAATATAAGCCAAGGCCATCGTGAAGCTGGAGCTCAGCGTGGATCCAGAGTGAACCATAAACCAAATTTATGATTTCCGAGGTTATTTTAAGTGTAAAGTGACCATTGTGTCATACGTGAACACGCCACAGCACACAGTGTGAACAGCACGAAATTCTTCCTGCGTTTAACCCTTTTAACCCATTCACCAAGTGAAGTAGCAGGTCGCCAGGAACACAGCGCCCGGGGAGCAGAGCGTGGGGACGGTACCTTACTCACAGGAACCTCAGAGGTGCCACTAGCAGTCTTGGGATTCGAACACATGACTTTCTGATTACAGGGCAAATGCCCTAACCACTCGACCAACTACCCTGAATTTAATTTGTTTTGGGGTGAAAGATTATCACCCTCACTTGCTAGTGTGGAGTGATTTCAGACTTGCTCAGATTTGTTTATGAAGAAGCTGAATTTTGAATTTGAACCAAATATGTTTGTTTTAAACTTTAGCTTTTTTACTCCCAGGCTCACACCTTCTCTCAGACGTCCAGTTAGCTCTTAGTGTTGGCGATGAGACGATTGTGAAACACAAAAACAAGGGTGAACTGGATGAAATGGGGGAGGGGGGGCGGTTGAAAAAATAAACTGAAAAGGAGGGAAAATGTAGAATACGGGCCCTTTGGGAACACCTTGGCCTGTCTGAGTCCTTAATGGTTAATGATTGGCCAAAACAATTGGATTACACACCTTGGTTTATCAGAGCAGGCAGTAACGTGCACCCGGAGGTTAGAGGCTCATTTGCGTATTGCGGCCTTCTCAGTACCACTGTTGTAGTACCAGTATTATTGGTATAGAGGAAAATGGGGGAATAATGTCCATTTATTATAAAGCTAAAATACAACACTGGAAAAAAAAATGAGACCACTGCAAAAATGTTTCTCATGTATTATCTTTTATAGGTGCAAGTATTGAACTGAATTGCTTTGCCCTAGTTTTTAAGAACTGCCGACAATATTTCTAATTTCCAAAAAAAAAAAAAGATTGTTCTTTAAAGCATAATTTTAAAAGCTTTTTGAAAAAAAAATCTGAGTTTCACGTGTACAGGGTGATGATGAGGCACATTTCGGGTAAAGAAGCCATTTTGTTTTAATTATTGTGATTGTACACAAAATCAGGGGTGAACTGGAGGGCTTTTCTTTTTGGAAACAAAAATGAAATTGCAAAGCTGCTCCTCGGTCAACAGACGTGCCTCACAGTTGCAATAAAAACCACCACAAACTAGTTAACTAGCTATTGTTAGTCGTTCACCAAACTATACGATCCCTCCAAAACCACACTGCACCGGACCGCCCAGACTCCACCCCAGCGAAGAAAATAGCGAGGCGACAGTCTGGTGTCTTTAATCTCTCTGAGTGAGAACCTCTGAGCTGCTTGGTCACGCTTCGTGAGCAGCAGGTCAGAAGGTTGTGGTTTTTCATGCTTCAGAGGAGCCGTGTGTTTATTTTTTGCATCTTGAGGCCTGAATGAGACATACTGAGAATTTGGCTTTTGCCTAAAGTGGTAAAAGAGGTATCGAAAATAGCGGTTTTACAGATATAGGAGTATTTCATGTCAAATATAGGTTTAGAAAATGTTCTTGTGGGTTCAGGTACTATAAGGTTTTCTTTAAGGTGCTGTTTTCTAACACAATTGTTCAGGTGCTGCACACATGGCTGTAATCTCAAGGTACTTTCCCACAGCTCTACAGGAACCGTTCTGTATCTAAACTGTACTGTGACGGTACTGCAGTTGTATCAGGTTCTGATGTTCCAGTGTATCTCAGTCCGGTAACGGAGTTTCTGACTCAATTCTCTCCACAGTTT
>JBBJLS010000011.1:6940046-6954326 GCA_037577275.1 Bryconaethiops microstoma
TAAAGCAGAATGAGGTGCTTGTGTAGGAATTTAACAGACACTGGACTGGAATGGTTTCACACTCATAGAGATGCTGATTTCAAAATAAATTGCAGTGCTCTCTTATTTTAGTCCAAGACTGCATGTAAAAGAGAAGAACAGAGCCTAATGAACTTCAGTTCCTGTGCAGAAAGATGCTGAATGTACTAACGAGTCCCGGCAACCTCAGCACTTAAATAGCTTCTTTGGACCGTACTTTTCTTCATATGTTGTTTAGTCCTTTAACTCAAGTCATTATTTCACCCAAGTAATGTTACTTTCACCGACATATGGGTTTAGGGCTGTGTCTGATTTCAGCATTTCCACAGCTGTGTTAGCTCTAAATGTTTCTAAGTGCTAATGTGGCTAATTTGATAGCCTAGCTTACTGCAGTCGATTTGTGTTGAGGCCTAATTACTAGAAAATTAGTGGGAGGTTGTCTTTGAATGTTGTGTTGAGTCATTATGAGCAACCTTTTGCCCTTGGCAAAAGAAAAATAGCACATACACACACCCACACACCCACACACACACACACACACAGCCTAGCTCTAGCAGGCTGGCTGGCAGCCGCTTAGTTAAGGGATTGGGCCGCAGGTGGAACTGTCCATTCTTCAGGATTATCTTTCCTCCTCTGATCCCGCAGAGGTCTGTGGGCCACACATAAGCCGCGGGCCACGGTCCGAGTCCCTCTCAGCCGCTGTGATCACGTTTCACGGGCTTATCGGGGTGAGCTGGGGCGCCTCGGCGAGCGCGGGTCACGGTGGGTCGCGCCAACACAATGCAGGTACACAGAGTGCAGGTACACTGTGGGCAGTGGAGCATGAACCACATAAAACCACGTCCAGTCCTGCTGGAAACGTCCAAATCTCGTATTGATCCCTCCTTCACTGGTGAGTGGAACAGTAAGGGGGAGGCAAGAAACAGAATCAGGACCAGGACATCAAATAAGAAAAAATAACAGCAACGTTTAGTATGCAGGATAATCCACTGGCAGTACTTCAAATAACACTGACAAACAGTGGGGCATTTATAGTGGAAGTGCATGAGACCAAAACTCAGGTATATTGGATGTAGTTATCATGGGTCTTTGTGAAGGAGAGGAGCAAAGTCTCAGAATGAGGTTGGGTTCAGTATCTTGGTGATTGTTAGAAATAACGTTTGACAGTGAGTTACTCAATAGAATCACATTGTACACTATATGGACAAAAGTATTGGGATGCCTGACCATCACACCAACAAAGCCTTTAATGAGATTCATTCAAATCCATAAACTTTAATATGGAGCTGGTCCACCAAGCTTCCACTCTTCTTGGAAGGCTTTCCACAAGATTTTGCAGTTTCTGTGGGAATTTGTGCCCTTTCATTCTGTAGAACATTTATGAGGTCAGGCACTGATGTTGGACGAGAACTCCTAATTATGACTCAGTACTGAGATACTGGTGGAAACAATAGAATATAAAATATGATAAGGTGAGCTCTTCCATTTTCCAATGATTGCACCTTCAGATGCTAGAGTGAAGGCCTAACGTGTCAGATGAACCACCAAGAGCCAAAGAATGAGCCAAATTCTTGGGAGCTCTAGATAAGACACTGAAGGAGATGCTATAGAAATGTTACATACAAAGTCAAATATATCTGCTACAACCTGTGAAAGCCTAGCTCAGATAGCCATGGTTCTCCACCGATGGGTGATATGATTCCACACTAAAGTCGTTTTATCCTTTGTTTTAGTTCTATTTAAGAGGAGGCTCAGCAAAGGAATCATCCAAATTCATGAGGGCCTTTTGGAAATTCTAGGTACGACACTGAAGGAGGTGCTCCAGAAAAGTTAGATACAAGGTCAATTATAACATTTGTGAACAACTTGTGAAATCCTAGCTCTGATAGTTATGGTTCTCCACTGATTGGTGGTGTGATTCCATTCTGAAATGATTTTATCAATCGTTTTCAGTTAAAGTCAATATAACTACCAGTTCCTGCTGTGTGCACTGATATGCATTAGAACGGACAACTTTGATCCATCTCTGTGTCCGTGGAATGCACAACACCTGTCATGATTTCCAGAACGTGCACGGCATGACAGTGAGGGGGAGTGAGCGAGATCGGCAGAGAGAGATGACATGCCGTGTCTTTGGAGATTGAAGCCGGCAATGCAGTGGGAGCTCTGATGGACAGCAAAGGCTTGGTAACCTGCTGCAAATGGCACACCAGGAATGTAAACACCCGCACGTCTCAACAGGTGCCTGGCTGGTGGCTCATATCACCTTTGAAGTGTCAAAGTATTGCAACACCATGAATATACACCATCTAGCGATCCCTGGTGAACCAACGCTCTTCAAGCTCATTGAAATACAAATGCACGTACAGGCGTCTGAATTTTACCCAGCTTCAGCAAAGTTAATGAAGGATTTTTCAACATTTCTACACAGGTAAAGGTGTGAGTAAAGCCATCTAGAGTGGTTTCACAGTGATGGTGAATGGAACCAGATATCTAAAGAGAATTTTCTTTGTCTTGTGAGACCAACGGTGGCTGCAAGTTCCTAGATCTACCTAGATACCACAAATAGAGAATTCTGCATATTTTTTCACTCTGCATTTCACCCAGTAACGGTATAACTTCACTGAAGGGCAGCATTTATAGACTGACAAGTCTTCTTTGACAGCTGACACAAACCAACAGCATTTATAAAGGTTTATAAAGGTCACTTTCACTTTTTACTTTCACTTATTCCCACAATATTTGGTCAGTATTTCCCTAGACAGCGGATGCTAGTTGAAATGAACCTTTATTAATGTTTATGTAGGTTTATTTCAATTGCTGTAAAGTGTCATGTAGCCTATATGCATATATAGTACACAATGATTCTTCTGATCTTTTTTTCTATTATTTTAGATTCCAGAAACCGTTAGGCCTCAGGGTGGCCTATGGTGCTGGTGGTAAACACTGAGAAAACTTGATGGACAGTTATCTGGATATCCAGGTCTTCCTCTGAAATGCATGACTCGACAAGTTAATTATCCATCGAATAACTTTTTCTCACTTGTGCTAAACATAATTGTGAAAGGCCTTATGCATGCCCACATATTCATCACTTTCCAGAGGTAGTCTAGAACTGAACTCTGGTTAGTTTACGTGGCTTGTTCTGCTACAGGTCCAGGCTCTGTTTGCTTGTCTTAATGTATGTCTGCATGTCTTTCTCTCTCGCCTGTTCTTAGGTAACGTCTGTTGATTATACTGTCGGAAGACTTTTGGACTGACCTCGATCTTCCCATCACAATTTCTGCAAATTTGATTAGGGAGATGAAATCTCACCTCTCATTGCAGGAGATCCTCCATGCTGATGTTCCCCAAGGGCAGGAGACGCATGTTAATCCTTCAGCCTGAAATTCCTACACCGGTAGCAATAAATGAAACTAGGTGGGAATCATTTATCATGGTGTGATCATGCTGACGGGTGTTAACCAACTTTCATTCATTCTTTGTCTTTCTTCTTTCTGTATTGCCATTTGTAATTCAGTGTTAGCTCTTTAACTACCTCCCCAGACTTTGGAAAACTAAGCTGAGTTTTAGGCTGGGTTTACCATCCTAGCAGTGGCCAAATGTAATGGTTCCCTCTATGCAAAATTTGCAATCAAGGAAAAGATAACACTATTGTTATGAGTTGACCAAACCAAGTTTGTGGTCTAAACTGGGGTAGAATAGCTACCCATAAGTTAGCAAAATAAGGGAGGCTGGGGCGGGATTGTATTTATCAGCTGGGGGAGGGGTTGGGGGGCCATATCATTTGGTGGCCGTTGAAGGCTGTTGGGGTGGCCGTATTTGTTGAGCAAGAGGGGCCATTGGACAATCCCAGCCCAATTTAACCCCTACAAACAACTACTTCTCGCCCTCAAAGGCTTGATGTTCTTTGCTTCTCGGGAATACCAAGCGTTCTAACATTTAGCATTTAGGTTGATACACAGTTGCTTATTTCCCACCACGATAACAGAAGCAGAGGTAACCGTGAATGGGAAGATTCTGAAATATGTGGCGATTTTAGACTGCAGTTTTCATGAGATAGCCAATGTAACTTTGCGAATGGACTGTCAGAGCCTAAGACTACCTGCAATGGAACAAATATAAACCTGAATCTTAATGCATTTTCCTCAACTAAAGAGGCAAAAGTTCAATCTGAGGATACAATACATGTCAAATAGAAATGACTCCATGACCCTGGCCCAGGTACAACTTACTCGCCGGTGCCAACAGTAGTTATGGCCCTGCATATCAGCTTGACAGACCACCTTGCAAAATGTTGGCACCAAGTAAGCAACAGTCCTCCAGATGGTCGATACAACACTGCCTTACAAATCAAAAAGGCAACCAAACGCAGCTAATTGCCATCATTTGGAGAATTAGCAACATTCGTCCGATAAATTCTGAAATAACCCGCCAGGTCTTTCAAGTGTGTCGTGCCCCAGTGCATTGTGAAAGAAAAAGGATGAGCATCAACAAAACTGGGCCACACTGCAACTGCAGATAAAGACAGCCGAAGTTGGTGCATGAGAGTCGCAACAAGGTGACAGTGACGGAGAACACGAGGACGGTGGAGTGACAAGCTATCCATCTGGGGTCTGCGCTCTCATTATTCAGCGCCTCTCTGATAACGTTCAGAGAAACATGCTGAACCGTGCTCAAACTACCTCACACCATCTGAAATTTTGTTTAGGAACAGTTTTGGCCTCTTCTCGCGGGGAACTGAGGGCTGCACGGCACTTTTCTTACCTTGCCAAGCCAGCACCCATGTTGGGACCCCTGACGACGTAGAAAGACTACATATTTTATTCATATTTAAACATTATGCCACTACACATATTGACATCATAACAAATCATATTAACATTGCAGAGCATATAAACTCTATACTCTTTTTCAGAACCAATACTCATCAACAGTCATAGATGGGTTTCACTTTATGGGTGGTGGGGTGATGTCACCCCACGTGTGTAATGTTTATGACTGGTTTGTATGGAATAAGAAACCTGGTATAAATATCAGATGTACAGGAATGGGCATGGCTACTAGACATTGCTGTCACATTGAAAAAGTTCCATACTCATGACTTACTGCTGCTTGTAAATAGAAAACATATTCAGGTGTTACATTTTAACATAGTTTAATTAACCATAACCATCTACGTACTTGTCTTGCGTAAATGTAATGTGTCATTGGCTTGAGTTAGTCAAAATAAAATCACTTTTTTCTGTAACTGTAATATTCAAATTTCAGTCGTACATTTGTGGTGGGATTCAAGATTCAAGATTCTTTATACAATTATTACCCAAGTTGCTTTTCCTTAACCACAGTTGGTAAAGGCCAGTGGCTTTAGAGGCATTTAGTTTGGTCCATAAAAGTCAAATGACAAAACTCACCTCAACAATAGTGATGTTTTGTTATTGCTCTTGTAGGAGTATTATTATTATTATTATTATTATCATTATCCATTTTATGTAATAGCGCCATTTAAGGCAAGACAAGTAAAGAGATAATAAAATTGCAGAAAAAAGCAAAGGAAGACAAATAGAAAAACTAATAAATATAGATGAATAAAAGAACATAGCATATATAAAATCACAAGATTGTAAGACAAAAGGACAAGGTCAAAGTGAGTAAATAAAAAACATAGCATAATATATAATCACAAGAAGATGGTACACATGAAAATTTTGGCCATTCTGCATTAAACACACATAGCTAAAGCTTCACTTCACAGAAAATTGTCCAATCGGGATTTCTTTCTCGAGTGTATAAGTACACTCAGCATAGCTCTTCCATTGATTAGGTCTTCGGGAGCTGGACTGAAGGACTTACACGATAGATTAACAGTATACTTAGGAAGAAACAGGACCAATTATCAGCCAGTGATATGACTTCCAGAATGCCTAGTTGGACGTTTTCTTCTCCCAACATTGCTCTTGCCCACTATAAATAAAAACATCACTGGTTGACTCCTGTTTCTTCCTAAGTATGCTGTTAATCTAACATGTAAGTCCTTTAGTCCAGCTCCCGAAGACCTAACCAATGGAAGAGCTATCCTGAGTGTACTAATACACTCGAGAAAGAAATCTCGATTGGACAATTTTCTGTCGAGTGTGTCAAGATCTTAAATAAAAGCATTATCGTAACCAACACTTTATATCTGAGAACTCCAATACAACGAGCATGATGATATTAAATTAAAATGAACTAAAAATTACAGGTATTTTTTTTAGTTTTCTGTGAAGGCCTAGAAGTCCTGAGGGTTCCCCCAGCGGTGTTTTTATGGATACAGGTGCACGTAGTCATTAATAGCAGATTCAGTCCGTGACTAAAATCTCTGCGAAACGGCATTTATGGTTACATCACCTCACGTCCTTCAATACCATCTGATTGGCTCTAGTTTAAAATGGTAAAAATATGCTTTGCTATGGAAAAACTGGAACTAAAATTGAAACATAAGAGCCAGTCCCAAGGACATTGCTTTCTTTTCCTTTCTTATAGAAGCAACCACATGGGCGATGAACTAGTTACACTGACACAAGGCCGTCTCTGTGTAGAGGGAGTCACGGGGTGGGGGGGGGGTCCTCCTATTGGCACCCCGCTTTCTAAACCACTTTACTCCTCGCCCCTTAGAGACCCACCTGTGTCACCTCTTTCCCATCTCTGTGGGAGAAAAGCCTGGCCGGGCTTTTGGTTACCTGTACAGGGGCTGTGGCTCCCTGTACGAGCCCCTCGGCGAGGCTTACCCTCCGATAACGGGCTCAGAACTATCATGTACTGCGTGTTACATAAGGGAAAGGGTGATAGCCCTCTCTCAAACATCCATCCAGCTGAAGCACAGGGCTCGATAAGGGATATACGCGCTGGGAAAATGACTGGCACGGGATTCGCTTCATCCGGCTGCTTATCAAAGGGCTCTTGTTGGATGTGAAGGGTATCAGTTACGCCACAAAGAGTCTGCACACGTGACTGCACCTGACCCTGAGAACACACACACACACACACACACACACACACACACACCAGCTATAAGGGCCCACACACAGTCCGGCTGAAGGGGAATGCCACCGATTTTCCAATGGTTCTGCATGATTAAATGGTTTAGATGTAAACACGATGTGAAACGCTCCATTCTAGAGACACTTATCGAGTCAGAATCGGTCACAGTGGTGGTGAATGGAACCAGATGTCTGAAGCCCCTGAAAGCCCCTGAAAATCACAGGAACCAGGAGTTATTACATTAAATGTTATAACATTAAATGGAGGCAAATGCACTGCTTGATGCCCGAGGGGTTGTTTTATGATGCTTTTTTGTGTGATGACATGGGGCTAATATGTAATTTCTTTTTATTAAAGGAAATAGTTCAGCGAGTAAATCTAATTTTCACTACTTTTCACTCACCCCAGATGACATGTCTCTTGTCCAAATTCTGGGTTGATACTATAAAGCCAGTGAAGTCAATAGTCAACAAACCTGTTTCTGTAAAAAATGCAAAGCAAAACTTTGCAACCCGCATCCAACTCTTCATTAAGGTGGTTTTCACAGATTTGCAAGAATTTCTCCTAAATTAAGTGCTCAAGATGTAAAAGGAATTTAGAATATTTTGATACAAAATTGTTAATTGCAGAGAAAGCAATACATTGGAATGGAACCAGTGGTCACAACGTTTACACTGCAAATATAGGCGTTTTATCAACCACCCAAACACACCAGCGAACATACGCATGTCTTCTGAGTGTTTATATGTAATGTTGATGATGGGATATAGATTTATGTGGGTACTGTTTTGCTCTACAATGTCCTGCGTCCCATCAAATCTTTATTAAGGTGGTGCAGACTTGTAGATGTGGTTTAGGACACAGTATGACTTACTGTGAGCTCTAAAAATAAACACTTTGGGCTACAAGTCCGTTCCACCTTAATAAAGAGCTGGAAACTCTTTGAGTGGAGGGATACATGCAGGGCAAAATAGTACCAAAAAAAAAACATTTTCCCATCGTCAGCATTATATGTAAACACTCAGAACATGTGTAGGTTCACTGGTGGGTTCTGATGTGGTCATATTTCCAGTGTAAATATCACAAACCCCAATTTCATTCCTAATATATAATTTTTTCTACAATTAACCACTTTGTATCAAACTACTGTAAATGATGTTTACATCTCAAGCACTTAATTATGGAAAATTTTTGACAAATCTGTAAAACATTCCCCTTGTTATTAAGAAGAAAAGGGGGTGGGATCAGTAGAGATTCATTCGGGAAGAATATCCATATACACCAGTTCAATATATCATTCCGTACTGAGCTGAGTTTAATGCACCTTTTGGTTTTAAATCTACTAGATGTGGGATCATTGTCTCTCAAGTAAAAAAAGACACGAAAACTCTATCCCCTCAAGGCCCGAGCGCATGAATGAATGAAGGATAAAGTGGCCGAGATAAGGATCAGGAGTGCAGAGTGGACACGTTCTGAATGGACTAGCGAGGGAAGAATAAAGACGGGAACGATGTCCTATCTCGATGATACAGATCGCCTTTGAGTAAAAGTGACAAACCCTGTCATGAATCGTGTGGTCGAAAAAAAAAAAAGCCGAGGTACACAACTTCTTTCAGGCCTATTACCCACTCCCAGAGATGCCAATTGGCAGATGACAGCTTCTTGCAGCGATACCATCCATCAAGCAGTAGATGTGGGGCGGGGTAGTTGGAAGGCTGAGTGCTGGGACAAATGGTGCACTGTTGTGTGTCAAAGGACGCCTTTTTCCCCCCAGCTGCACAATCAAAAACAAGAGCCGACCCAAACAGGAGCCAAATGGAGCGTAAGGTTTTAGTGCTTCTTCATTTTCCACATGATCGAGGGTGAACTGTGATAATAAGCACAAACATCTCATTTGTTGCTTCCTTCCTTGCTAGTTATCTTAACTTATTGGCTGATATGAAATGATATGAGTTACTATACCATTGTGCACACACACACACTGATGAAAATGTCTACATTTACATAGAATGGTGTGTAAATTGAAGCAGGCCTCACACATGTCATAAGCATGCCAAACCAATAGGCGGCGATATATCTTTACACCTGTAAAGCCCTGTTGACCTGATCAGAAACCTGAAAATAAGTTATTACCAGTCCTGGTAGGCTAACAAGAGTCTCAAAACTGCAGATGTTGGTGGTGGAGTCTGTGGCCACGCCCCAATAGTCAACATTACCTTTTCTATCAACTTTCATTGATTTTGACTGATCTGGTAAAGTGGATCTACATGTTGGAGTGTTGGATGTATATTAGACCTCCAGATATCATTCTTAGGACTATGTTCCTCAGAGGACCTATATTTCTGTATAAACATGTAACAAAATCCTGCAGGTTATAACCAGCACTATTTTTGGGGTATTTGGTACAAAAAAATCACCTCGTAGAAACAAAGGAGACGTCGATGCACACTCTAGATGGAGTTTTCCATTTTTAAGGTCCATTTTAATGACACAAAACATAAAGTGCTCATGGAGCTAAGGCCAAAACACACAGAAAATTATTTTTTTTAAAAATAATGTGCATATGTTAACAAGGCCTAATTTTTTTCCTCTCGATATAGTGATCTGACACACTATATAGCGTTTAGCTATAGCTAGCTTACTATAGTTAAATGCTACCTGACATGAAATGATATAGCATGTTTTTTTGTGCTCATAAACCCATGCAAATGTCTAAATCACACAGATTTATATGTAGAATCGATCAAGGCTTATGTTTTTCTCTGAGAAGTGTTCGAAAATGAGAAAAAGCTCTTTCCCTGGAGGCTAGCATAAATGCTAAAACTGTAGGTAGCTTACCTTAACAAACTCTTTTAGATATTTTTTCGACAGACCAGCAGACCATTCTGGTGGTTTTATCGGTTGTGTGGTGGTGGTATGTTTACCTAGAATTTGTTAAATTGGGTTTGACTGGTTGTTGTTGTGTGGAGGCCTCACTTTAGCCAGGCTAGCGCTCGCTGTCTCTTATTAATGAACTTTACAGCCACCAAGAGGGTTGGTAAAATAATACAGGTGTGCATTATGTGACTTGTACACAACTCATTAATTAAAACACACTGACGATGATGAAAGTTATTTAAAAGACTCATGTTAAATTTTACCCAGGCTGAGCTTCTCGCTAATATACTGTGTCCGATAGCATGGTGGGGTTTTACAATTTTATAGCTTTTTCCAGCTGTTTACCAACGGCTTGCGACAAAATATTCAAAAATCTTGAAACACTTGACACTATTACAAATACTTACAAAATACATATTTTTTTAACCTATTTTCCTAAAAAGAGGCCAGTTCCATTCACCTTGCTGTGTCTGTGTCTATTTTTTTGTCTTTGGCAAGTAGACTTCGACCACAAAATGAATGTAGAATGAATGATGGCATTCTTTTTTTTTTACTTCCATGTAGATAATACATTGTAAGATGCCGTTGCATCTCTGTGTATCTCTGTGTATCTGTGCGGTTGTAGCATTAGCCATTTTCTCCAGGATCAATCAAGTTTTCTGATTGTAATTCTGATCCAGAAAAAATAACAAAAACAATTAAAATAATCAAATCGGATAAAATACTGAATGTATGCGTCCAAAACTGAAATCTGTATTTATTTGAGATGATTTGCTTTAGGATCTTTCTTTGAAATCATGCAACCACATCTGTGCCACATCGTTTGTGTCCAAGTATGTCCCAAATCACTAAAATGGACAGTATCCTGATTACTGCCCATGTCAAACAGTGTACCCAGAGTTTTGGCCGTCAGATGATTGAGTGTTTCCTCAGTAGATGGCGCTAGCTTGCCATTATGCTTCTCAACAGGAGCCTGGTTCGACTCCCCTACAGCCCTGCAGTGTTTCATGTCTCAGATGAATCGGTGTGTCCAGTTTATCAGCTTGTTGACCATCCCTCAGTTCTGTTCGGCGTCAGGTGGGGCATCGCTGGGTGGCCACCAGTGGTGTCCTTATGGGAAATCAGTCAAATATCAGAGAGACGGGTGTGTGTACATCTAATATTGCCTGTGTGTGGACTACAGGACAGGAGACAAAGGGACAGCTCATGTGTGGAGAAGAGATTAAAGCAACACCGAAGGTTAAAGTCAGCATGGGTTCCCAATCTGCACTTCCCATTCCGTACCATAACGTATAGAGGGATGTGATATCAGGCAGGGTCTCTGCTCAGTAAGGTTTGGACTAATGTAGGACTAAACTGATTATATAGAGTAGTATGACATTCTTTGATAAAAAGAAATAATCAGATTATGTAGTTTGGTATGAAATGTTATGACATATAGGAATAATCTGATTATATACTATAGTATGTTGTAGTATAATATATACAAATTATGAGACGTAGTGTAATATGATATATATGAATGATCAGATCATATAGTATGATATAATTGTGATATATGTAGAAAGAAAATCCGATATTACACTATAGTATGATATGATATATAGTTTATCAGTAATGTTTGATATGTAGGACTGATCAGATTATATAGTATAGTATACTTTGATATATAGAAATAATCAAATTACATATAGTATGATAGTTTAATATATAGGCATAATTATATTGTATAGTATGGTATGCTTTGATATATAGGAATAATCAGATTATATATACTATGATGTAGTTTAATATATAGACATAATTATATTGTATAGTATGGTATGCTTTGATATAGAGGAATAAACAGATTATGTATACTATGATGTAATTTAATATATAGGATTCATGAGACGATATAGTGTAATATAATATATATGAATGATCAGATTATATAGTATGTGATAGAGGTATAAATAGAAAAAATCTCATTTTACATTACAGTATAATATAATAGGATATATAGTTTATCAATAATGTTTGATATGTAGGATGAATCAGGTAATATAATGTAGAATAGTACGCTTTGATACACAGTAAACCCCTGCTTATACATGGTTTAGCAGTTGCGGCTTCAGTCTCTCACGGATTCTTTCTGAGAACAGAACTAATAATAGTTCGCTGAAACCCCCGCACTAACGCAGGTGTCCTCCACATTTTTTTTGCCTCGTCCACCACACCCCCTCGTCCTCCTGCTGGTTGTTTATGTTTGGGCAGCACTTAGCAAGGCAATCAGACACCTGAACAGAATGAGCCTCAGCTGCTCAGCGCCGCCCCAAACATAAACAACCAGCACGAGGAGGTCCGGACGTCACAGTCACCTGAGGCAGATGGTTTCAAAGTAGCCAATCCAAAAACGTTATTTATTTCTCTATGCTGCTGATTGGTTGCTGCCCTTTGACACAGCTGCAGTCCAGAATTTCCCCTGTGGAGCTTCTCGAGTGTTCTCGTGTTTTTCGTTTTGTTCTTCTGAAAGCCCTGCATTTTTATTACTGTAAATTAAATTATTTTAAAGAAAACGCGCTGCATGAATTCCAGTCCAGTCTATACAGGGGTAACATCGGTATTTACATTGTAGCATTGCAGGAGTTCAGTGTAAACTGTACAGTACAGATACAGGTTTATCTTTACATTTTCTTTAAGGGTGATAGGAATAATCAGATTATATAGTATAATATGATATATAGTTTACCAGCTAAAGCATCAGGCCTTGGCCCGATTGAAGCTTCGGGCCAAAGTCTGATTAGACCTTAAGGTTTGGGATGCAGGGTTTGAGGAATAAGTTTGTTATGTAATGTGACACCAGGGAGAGTCTCTGAAGGCCTGATCAGATTATATAGTACAATATGGTGTTCTTTGATATTTAGGAATAATCAGATTGTACAGTGTAGTATGATCAACTGTTATATATAGAAAAAAATAGATTAAATAGTGTAATATGATACTGTGTGGTTTCTAGAAAAAATCTGATTTGTATATTGCTATAGTATGACACAATATGATTTATAGTTTATCAGCTAAAGCATCTGGCTAACATTTGGCCCAATTAAACTCAGACTAAGAGGTTTGGGATAGCTACTATTGCTGTTTTCAGCTCTCTAACTTTATTGTTAAGCCACTTTTGTCCAGTTTTATAGACAAAAGTGTGTCATGCAATGTTAGAAACCACATAAACAATTCTATTTCAGACTACTGTCATGGAAAACTGAATTGTTCCTGCTTTTGTATGATTATGAACAGTGTTAATATTTCAAAATGTAACATTCCCTTCCCATACAGTCCCATTGGGTATTAAGCTGCAAAACAACCCATTTGGAATTCATTGCTTTTCTAATATGACACAAAAACCAGCATATTTACATATGTCTGCCTGTTCAGCCAATCACATTTAAACCCCACCCCTTCAGCCCACAGCTGTTTAGCTCCGCCCATTCACAGTGAAGTTTCAGCCTGTACTGAGGACTTGAATCAGAACAGAGCTCATTTACATAAATCACTCTTAAAGGCACAGCCTGTTTAATTGTAAGGGATAAAGAGAGGCTGGAAAATGGTCATTATGTCTGGGTTTTGTTACATAAAAGTGTCAAAAATGGATCCCGGGGGAAAGAGCTATAAAATAGGAAAAATGTAGGATATGGGCCCTTTAATAACTCAATATGACACCAAACATGTCTTGGCTCATCAACTGCATTTAGGACAAGGGCAAACTGTGCACATTGCTTCCAAACTATCGCTTTAAGGCCTTTGAGCCCTAATGATGATTAGTAGGCAGCGGGGACGGCAGCAGCAGGAGGATTCAATAGAGGGCATCAGCCTCCCGTCGTCTGACCAGTTGGAACGGTTCTGCTGCTGGCTCCCTGTTACTGCCTTGGACAGTGTGTGTGTGTATATGTGTGTGTGTGTGTGTGTGTGCGTGTGAGTGAGTGTTTGTGTGTGTAGGTGTGTGAGCGTATGTGTGCAAGCATAAATATTCGCGTCCACATACAGAGCGTGGAATTTATCATCTGCAGCATTTTGTGCATTTGTTGGAGAGTCTGCATATATGTGTGTGTGTGTGTGTGTGTGTATCTGGCTGGGCCATTGTGTCCGTGCGCGTGTGTGTTTGTGTGTGTGAGAGGCGGTAAGAGAAGTGTGAGACTGCCAGCCTTTGTGCAGCGTCTCTGGAGCCTCAATAGAACGCTCACAGAACCAAGCAGACAGACCTAAACCAGCCCGAGTGCTGATTACTCACACACACACACACACACACACACACACACACACACACATACACACACACAAACACACACACACACACACAGACACACACATACACACACACACACA
>JBBJLS010000011.1:6970220-6980398 GCA_037577275.1 Bryconaethiops microstoma
CACTACTGTCCAGTAGTAAACAGGTTTTAAGTATAATTTTCCCAGGTGCCTAAGACTTTTGCACGGTACTGTATATAAAGTTTTAAATCATTTATTCCCTTCAGTTCATATATGGAAACTAAAGTAAAAAAAAAACCCAGTCCATTTTGAATGCAGTGGTTTTG
This sequence comes from Bryconaethiops microstoma, assembly GCA_037577275.1. Lineage (NCBI taxonomy): Eukaryota > Metazoa > Chordata > Actinopteri > Characiformes > Alestidae > Bryconaethiops > Bryconaethiops microstoma. The sequence continues at coordinate 6,970,385 of JBBJLS010000011.1, forward strand.
AAACACATCTGCCTATTTAGCCTACAGCAGTATAGCTCTGCCAATTCACAAAAAAGTTATAAGGTGAGTTTCTGTCAAGGCCGCTTTTTGAATAATAAAATTAAATAATGCAAAGCAGCCGCTCAGAGCAGTGCTCGTTTACACATATGTCTTGAAGGCACAGTAACAAAAAACAACCTGTTTCACGCTAAAAAAGGGCCTCGCCCTAAGTGATCACCGCAAAGTTGGAAACAGACTGGGAAGGTGTTCTTAGTAAAGAGTGTTGAAAGTTTAGGCAGCATATGGGTGACACACCATAACGTCATACAAAATAATGAGACTTTTCCAGAAATTTTACATCAAAGAGAACACCCTGCCCACTCTGCTGTCTGGTGAGGGAGGACCTTTACGTAAATGAGCTGAATGGTGACCAGTCAGGTTGATGTGGGTCTGTAACTGATTATGTCCTGCTCATAGTCACTGAAATTCATCAAGCAGGACACATACAAGTTGAAAAAGAAAGGTTTTCAAAATGTGAAGCAGTCTTCATCTTTCTCTCATCCCTTATTATTAATGAATTACTAATATGAACCCTAACTGCTTCTTGAGTAATTGTTTTGCTATCCAGTGTTCCTCTTTGAATCTCGGTTCAATTCAAGGTACCTTTCTCTCTCTCGCAGACAATTTTCCACACAGGCTGTAGTGCTATTTAAATACATTTTGGCTTGATTCGATACTTATACACAAACAAGCCACTTCAATAGGTACCTACCTTGCCTCTTCACTCATTGTCCATTTTATGAGCTCTACTGACCGTGTAGTCCATCTGTTTATCTGCATCATTTGTTGGCCATTTACCGATAGTTAGGACCCCCACATGACCACTCATGAGCAGGCATCACTTGGATGGTGGATCATTCTCAACACACCACTGACTTGGTAGTGGGATGTTCCCAAGGCCACAGCAACACAGCTTGAACAACTAAAAGGTGAATGTTTCACAACGGCCAAGAGTCCAGATCTCAATTCAGTTGAGAAAATGCAGTAGCTAATACTTAAAATTGCACTCCACAAGTATCTTCTAACCAACCTGTACACCCTGGAGCAGATTTGCCAGAAAGAGTGTGTAAATCACTTGCAAACACTGAGCAAAGAAGGCAGCCTCAAAAGTGTGAATGCAGCAGCAGATGGTTCTACCAGGCACTAAATCGAACAATTTTGCAAGTGGTATGTCTTTTTTTTTTTTTACATATACTGACAAATAATGAATTCTGCCTTTTCTCTCTGTATAAAAGCAAGGAGAACACTATTTGTAATCTAGGCATTATGTGAGAGAGAGAGAGAGAGAGAGAGAGAGAGAGAGAGAGAGAGAGAATACAGGAGAGAGAGAAAGAGAAACAGATAGATAGATAGATATTTGCTATAAAAGATAGGGTTCCATTTATTTGTACATTATGACTATAGTATTTCATTATTAATTAATTAATTGCCTGGAAATAGTGTAAGAGGCAGAACTACAATACCCATGATGCTCCTGTGCTCCGGAGTTGTTTACACTGTCTCCGTGCTGATCTCGGGTCAGTGTCTGGGACGCTCCCGGAGGAGATCCTGCCTTTCCCTTCAACAGAGCTCGACCTGCTCGTGTTTTTCTGGTAAAATGAGTCTGTTTCAGTAGCTCGGGTAAGCACAGAGTCTCACATTTATCCTTTATTCCTCCAGAGTGTGTGGAGAGTGAGGAGTGTGTGGTGGAGCTGGGCTAGGTCCTCTTTAGCTCCAGGCTAGGTTAGCTGAAGCAGGCTAAAGCTACTCAAACGAGACGAGAAGAGAAGAGAGTTTTGTGTAAAACTCGAATGGCGTTATTAACTCAAATATTAAAAACGAGACTGTTGTCATGAAGAATATAAGCTGTATTTTATTAACGGTCGGTTAGCAGTGCTGGCTAACTTCTGCAGCTTGGTGTTTTTCTGAGGCTGCTCTTCAGAAGAAACCAATTTGAGCTGATTTTGTGTCTTAAACCCCTTCCACGAGCGTTTAGTATTAAAATAATGACATTTTATATGGATATTTAGAGAGAAAAGACACTCTGACCCCGACGAGTAGTGTAGGCGCTAGCATCAGTGTGTATTGATCTGTCAGTCAGTCAGAGATGATTTGCAACATCAGCTATTCCTGTTTTTTAACATCAGATATTCCTGTGTTAATTTTCTCTGATAGATAGAAAGATAGATGTACAGAGAGAAATATAAAGATTTACGCAGAGAGAGAGAGAGCGAGAGAGAGAGAGAGAGAGAGAGAGAGAGAGAAAGATAGATATACAGAGAGGTAGATAAGACGGGTAGATATAGAGAGAGACAGATAGATGTACAGAGAGAGAGAGAAAGAGACAGATGTACAGAGAAAGAGAGATGTACAGAGAGATAGATAAGACGGATGGATATAGAGATAGATAGGTAGATATAGAGAGAGACAGATAGATATACAGATAGAGAAAAAGGGATAGATGTACAGAGAGAGGAAGGGATAGATAGAAATGCAGAGAGATAAATATATTGTGGGATGTAGATATTGTTTTGTGTTATTGTTGGATGTTTAGTGTTTAACTGAAATCAGGATATATGTGTAAATAATGTACGTCTCTATGGATGAACATAACCAGACCCTTGTCTTTCAACCCTATACAACTCTCTTTGAGGAGACTAAGAGGCTAAGAGGACAGGAGATCTATTTTAATCTTTATAAAATAGTCCTAATGCATGGCCATGTCTTGTTTGGACTTGGTGGGATCAAGAACACCAATTCATCATCACCACTTAACTCTCTCATTCATTCCCACGCCTTACTAAGTCATGGCCATGCATTAGGACCCCTCTCCCACAGTTATTTTCAAAAAAGAATGGATGTCTCCAGAAATGATTCATGAATTTCGGATATTCTAACAGTCATTAAAATACTAAAAATCGAATAGTTTATGTGACTATTGTTGCATCTTAAAACATATTCTGTACTTATTATTTATTGTGTTTTTCTGATCTAATTGTGGCGGTTGGCCAACAGCCATAGTATACATTACTGCTGCCTTTATATATAAATAAGAAAAATACAATAAATAATAAGTGTACAAAATGTTTTTAGACACAACGATAGTCGCATGAACTGTTTGATTTTTGGGCATTCAGATAGTCGTTAAACGGCCAATAATCAAGTAGTTTATGTGCCTAAAACATAATAAATAATAGATACAGAAAATGTTTCAAGCAACAATAGTTGCATAAACTGTTTCATATTTAGAAATTCTAGTAGTTGTTAAATGACCAAAAATAAAATGGTTTATACTATTGCCATGTCTTAAAACACTTTCTGAATTATTAATTGAATTTAAGCCAGGCATTTTGTCCGCTGGAAGACAGCAGTAATGGACATAACAGCTGTCATAGTCAATGTGTAACTACCAGGCACGCTGGTGAAAAATGTGAATGTCATTGGGTTTACTGGAGGGGGATCTTTGAATATTCAAATGGTATTTTTGCTTGAAAAGCCCATCCTTAACCAGTGGGGCTCCGTATTATTCAGTAGCAGAAGTATCAATATATACCTTACATTCAGGAATACAGGTCACCTGATCTGTTGAGCGTTTCAGTTAATATTTTGAGGGGAAATTATTGTTGATACCTGTTTTGATAATAAAATTATATTATTGATAATATCCATTTGTTTATATTCCACTTATGCAATGTATTATAAATATAGAATAATTGTGATCAAGCAGTTATACAATAATCGTGACAGGTCTAGATGGCTTACTGTTTGGCAAAAACCTCTAAAGAATTTGATTGTCTACATCGTGAAATTAATACATGTGCAATAATCGTGATAATCGTGAAACAGTGATTATTTCCCAGACGATAATAGTGCCATAAATATCTAAGATAAGATAAGATAAACCTTTATTAGTCCCATAAGTGGGAAATTTGCTTAGTCATGGCAGAAAGTGGACAGAACAAAGGTAAGAGCAGCAAAAATAAAATAAAAAAACAATAGAATAGAATAAAATACTATACCACATAATTGTGACATCCCTATTTGACAGGCCTACTGACAACGTTATGGTTTAAAAAAATCTCGATTCCAACTGGGAACTAAATTTTTATGTTCTGAACCAATTAGTTTTTAGTCGAAATTCTCCAAACGGTTCAAAATGTGGTGCACGAACTACAACAGAACCTGTTGGTGGAAAAGGGGTATTGTTATCTGTTTTATGTTTGCAGCTGAGACTTTAGAGAAGGTACTTCAGCCAAAGAAAATTAAGTATTTTCAGTTGACAAATAAGCAACTTTTTATTACGACACATTTCTGTCAGTCTTTAAAAATGCAATAGTTTCTCATTTAACTTCCTGATAATGTTATTTGATCAAGGGACCAGTCTATCATCTACAAGGGACCCATCTGGGTGAACATATGTGGAAAAATTCACCATGATTCAGTAACGTTTTTCATCCTGTTGTTTTTATCAGGAGATGACTGTACCAGTGAGGCCCGGTGGCGATGCAGAAGTATAACGGCGGTGTTGAGAATCGCATCAGGATTTGTACCAGTAAGATGATCTTTTTTACCGCAGACTTGCTTGCAGCTTCCCCGTCCACCAAAAATGTTATTTTTCGTCTGACATACTGAGAAAGCGGCATGAATTACAGTCCACTGGGCTCTAATGTGGAAGGAATCAATTTGGCGAGTGACTGGGACAATAATTGCGTTGTGTTCTCAAGTGAATGATTAAATCTATCCACATAAAAGCTTAATGGTGCCCCTCCAGCCCCCCAAATCAGCCGTTTGTGTCTTTCGTGACGCGCCGCTCCGCTCCACTCCAGTCTCTTTGATGCCATTCAGAGACGAGCCCTTCGCTTTCGGGTTGCCATGGAGACTGAGCCCTGATACCAGCCTGCATCTGTGCCGTCCCAGCAGCCTGTAACTTCAGAAATTAGATTCTATTGTTGAGCTGATGATTAATAGCCATATAAATATTTGCGATAAAAGTAAGGGTTGTAGGTAAATATTGAATTGTGATTTTCTTGACCAGTATTGAGTGTGATTTGAATTGTCATTATTTTCGTTAAGGTTCAGCTCTATTATTTTGGCTCAGAAGACCAGAATATCCACTTTTTCCTGCTCTAACGTACACAGTACATTATCACTTTTGGAAAAATACAATCTGACCCTTTCTGTATCATATTGTGGGTCCAGACCGGTAGAAGTCATATTACACCCATGCAGATTTCTCTTCCATAGCCTCGTCTCTAATTTCCTTCAGTAATGTAGTACTAAAAGTTCCCTTAGCTGCAAACTTATGATGCTTAATAAGTCCCTTAAAAGATTCTTCAACTACAGATTCTACAGAGACCTCATTTTCCATGTGAAGAAGCTTATTAGAAGTTCATTCTGGCAATTCTTTAGGCTTCGGTTTAGAGTTGCAAGTGCCCATTTTGTCTCCACTCCCGAGTGCCTTTTCTCTCTCTAAGGAGTTCCTTTTCTCTTACATGCGGTCGTCACCACCGTGTCCAGGTTCTATTCTGACCCAACCTAGGTTAGAGGGGCGAGGCTCCTCACCTCTTATTAAGCGGCATTCTATATGCTCTGGCACATTTCCAGCGAACCCCTTACGTAGTACAAGCCTATATGGGCAATTGAAACTTTTCAACCTTAGCTTGATCAAAGAGGTTTTAGAATCTCTCTCACCTGCATGAAGTTTGTTACCATTAAAATAAAAAATGGATCCCAGTGGTGACAGTCCTGGGCCCCGGCAGTCAGTCCTCTCGTCCCTTAAGTTTACAAAACTTAGGATAGAAGCTGGCGCTGACGAGTCATGCATTCAGGATGATCAATCACTGCCGCCCATGGCTCCAGATGAGTAACACAAGAGATCCTGCTGACAACGCCAAGTTCCACAAACTCTTTGGGCACAGGGGAAACATGACTCATTTTTAAACATGTTACGGTTGTATTAATGTAAAATTAGGAGTCTTGTTCAAGACTCACATTGGTGTAACATGGTGTACTCGTGTGGATGTGGAATCGAACCCAAAGTCAGCGACACAGAGGGCAACGCTAAAACACCAACATGTACAACATGTACATGTACGGCATTGGCAGTTGTGGTTTTTCTATATGTACATGTGTATATATATATATATATATCTGTGTATATATGTTACACAATAAATGTAATCGCAGCTTGTGTGATTTGAAAAGTGCACTGTTACTGTTACAATTATGATATAAAAATGATTTCAACTTTCAGTCCTAATGACATTTTTGATCAAAATACAAGCTTGAAGAGGCCAGACTGGCTGATGAGCTGGTTTTGCTTTCTAGTTGTCGATATTTAGAAACTGCCTATATTCAAATAAACAAGCATTACTCACTGCTGCCCTCTAAAGGTGTTAACAAACATCAAATAAACAAATATTATTCAATCATTATTAATAACAAAAAATATTTTTGTCAGCTCAAATAATTGTGATCAAGCAGTTATACAATAATCGTGACAGGCCTAGATGGCTTACTGTTTGGCATTACTTTTCTCCATCTGCTAGTGCTCAGTGATTGTCATAAGTTAAACATTAGCAGAAAACAGTAATTTATTCTTTTAAAAGAGATGGAATGACCAGGAATATTAACAGTAAAATGGTCAATTTTGACACTGAACGAATTCCATTTGCCCACATTTGTCTCGCAGCTCTCTTCGGTCGAGCAGACGGACCCTCGCAGGGCGCGGATCTGGGCTGAGCATGTGCATCGTTAACTCTCCGTCTCTCTTTTCCAGTGCAGTGAACCAAATGGGTCATCGCTGCACCCGAGTCATTTTCCTCCTGCTCCTCCAGGCGCTGCGGACCTCAGCCGAAGGTATGGACTCCCCCCGTTTCTGTTTTAGCTGAATGTTTTGGCACCTCCTGGGTCGCACCTTTGTGGAGTGTTTACTGTTTGCCAGAGCAGATACTCTGAAACATTCTGAAGCACATCGCAGAGGCTTTCTCCGCTTTTCTGTCTAATCTACACACCATTCAAACAGGAGAAGCAGGAGAAAGGAAGAAAACAGCCATGACTGTCTGGCAGGAAGAGACTTATCTATAAATATTTATGTCACTCCGTTCGGACCCCTTTTCCAAAATTGATTTCTTTGTCTTCTTTCTCTCTGTGTGTGTGGTGCGTGTGTGTGGTGCGTGTGTGTGGTGCGTGTGTGTGGTGCGTGTGTGTGGTGCGTGTGTGTGGTGCGTGCGTGTGGTGCGTGCGTGTGGTGCGTGCGTGTGGTGCGTGCGTGTGGTGCGTGCGTGTGGTGCGTGCGTGTGCGTGTGCGTGTCTTCAGATGGGTCCATTGAGTGTGTATGTGTGGGCAGTGACTGCATGTCGCAGCGCTGCAGGGGAGACCTTTGCTACGCCTCTGTGACCGTCAGCAACGACGTGCACTCGTTCCGCCGCGGATGTCTGATTGGTCCGGAGAGGCGCCGCCTGACCTGCTCGGCCGCCGCTTCGGACAATCGCGTGGTGGACTGCTGCTCTCGGCCCATGTGCAACTCCAACACCTCGGTCGAGTCTCTGCTCCAACGGCTACTCACGAGTAAGACTTGGCCAAGTTTCAACAGACCTGGAAATGTAAACCTAGTCATCCCGAGTGGGTTTGGTATGAAGTGGTTAATTATAGACAAAATGTAGACTTGAATTGCTCTACAATGATGGTGAATGGAACCAGACGCCTAAAACACATATATAGCCATTTTATTCACTATCCAAACCTACCAGTGAGCCTGCACAAATCTTTTGAGATCATATGGACTGTTGATGACAGTACAATTGTGGTAAATCTTTGGGGACTATTTTGCCTGCATCATTAATGGTTTAGTCCAAAACTTTCTCAAAACTAGCATAAACAATTTCAGGCATCCGGCTGCGTATTCATAACCATTCCGTGTGATAAATTGGAGTGATGGAGCTTTTAGAAGGAGTAAACTCTTCAGGTGTCTGGTTACTATTACTGCCACTGTGAATAATTCTGACTCCAACTCATTCAGGACAATTTGGTGTGATTACATCTTAATAGGTTAATAAATGTTGTACAAGTCTTTGGTCTAAAGGGATGTATGTATGTCCCAGGTACATTTACATGAAGTGATTTTAGGACTAGATGATAGTGGGTGGTGATGGTCTAGTGGTAGGATACTTGCCTCTGGACCAAGAGGTCGAATCCTACCTCCAGCACCACCTCTGGGTTCCTGAGCAAGACCCTTAACCCCCAGTTGCTCCAGGGAGACTGCCCCCTGTAGTTAGGGAATGGAAGTCGCTTTGGATAAAAGCGTCTGCTAAATGCCGTAAATGTAAATGTAATAGTGACTGAAATTTAAGCAAGTAAAGTAAAACTTGTAGCATGCTGGTGTTGCTGTATATATCTTAGTTAGTCGGACCCCACAGTTCTGCTTAACTGATGCTAAAATGACTTTGTTTAGATTATAAAGGCTCGGATGTGAGAGCGCAAATTCAAGAATTGTTTATAAATACCGAGCCCTAATACAACATGAGCTTTATCTCTGAGGAAAAGCTGTTTGGTTCTGTGTGTGTGAGCAGGTCCAGAGGAAGAGCCCGTTCGCTACCGCGTGGAGACCCTGGTGCTGTTTGTGCTCGGACCCTTCGTGGTTCTGGCCCTGCTGGCCACTCTGGCTGTGTTTGTCTGCCGCAGGCTCCATCCGGGCCGCCTGGAGAGACTGCACGAGTTTGATCCGGAGCAGGGCACCATCGACGGCCTCATCGCTCCCAGTGTGGGAGACAGCACCCTGGCGGTAAGAGATTACTCCAGAGATTATATCATAGATTTTAAGTAAAGTAAAGTGGCCCCTTACAGTCACATGTGAACACACAACACAGTGTGAACATTGTGAAATTCTTTCTCTACATTTAACCCATTTAACCTATTTGATCTGCTGGTTCACACTGAACTTTTTTTTTTAAATGTTATTTTGTTATTATTTTGCTTTTTTTTTAGTTTTGGTTGCACTATTGTTGTTGTCTTTTTTTTGTTTTTGTTTTGTATTAATTCTCGCTTGCCTTATCTTTATACTTCTTGTTGCACTGAGCATTCTCACGACAAAAGAATTTCCTTCAGGATAAATGAAGTTGTTTCTTATCTTATCTAATCCATTCACCAAGTGAAGCTGGGGGCCACCAAGCAGTGAAGCAGTGTTTGGGAACAGTACCTTGCTTAAGGGAACCTCAGCGATGAAACTAGCAGTACTGGGATTCAAACCCACAGCCTTCTAACGCCCTAACCACTAGGCCACAAGCATTCGCCTCTACAGTCCTCTGCTCTACCAGCTGATCTGTCAAAGAGCCATTCACAACAGTTTAGAAAATTGTTCTCTTCCAACACATGTAGTTGATCATCCCAGACACGTTTGGTGCTTCTTTAGGTTTGTTACAGTGCTAATGTTGCAAACAAATAATGGAAGATTATTTCCCACCACTTCATTAGAATGGAAACTAATTCCCCACTTGTTGTAATCTCAAATGTATTTGCTTATGTGGTTTCTGATACTGTATGACAGGGCTGCACGGCCTGAGTCCAGGTCAGTCCAGCAGTGTGAACTTTGTCTGTTTTTGTCCGTTTTTTGTTGATCAGCTGCATTTTTGGAGGCAGAAATAGTGTTTTTTATTTTATTTTGAACTATCATGTCAAGAGGCTTGAGATCTTTTACACATTTTATGGGATCTTTTCCAGTTTTATGCATTATTTAGTCCAGATGGTCCACATTTTTGTTTTGTCCTGAAGTGCTGGGAGGTAGGATAGTACAAAAATGTGGAGCATATGGGGGTCCCTGAGAACTGGTTTGAGATTTACACTACCAGTCAAAAGTTTGGACACATCTTCTCATTTAATGTTTTTTCTTTGTTTTTATTATTTTGTACATTATAAATTAATATTGAAAACAAACAAAATGATGAAGGAACACATGGAATTATGAAGTAAACAAAAAAAGAGTTAAACAAACCAGAATA
>JBBJLS010000011.1:6990784-7005125 GCA_037577275.1 Bryconaethiops microstoma
TAAATAAGATGTGATTCAGGTGATCAGTAATCAGTCCCTCATGAAGCAGAATGAGGTGCTTGTGTAGGAATTTAACACTCATAGAGATGCTGATTTAAAAATAGATTGCAGTGCTCACTGTGTGTGTGTGTGTGTCCGTCTCTCTCTCTCTCTCTCAGACGCTGTCCGCCCTGGTGAAGCTGATGAAGGAGTGCTGGTACCAGAACCCGTCTGCTCGCCTCACAGCCCTGCGCATCAAAAAGACTCTTGACAAAATCCACAGCTCCTTGGAGAAGGGCAAGCCAGACTGCTGAGCCCCCGAAACAGATCAAAACACCCTTTCACATCACTAACAGGGCCCTGCAGAAACCGGCATGGCGTCTTTCCTATGGACCTGGATATTCTCTGGTCTAGGAACAGCTCCCCCTGTCCCTCAACTCTATCAAAACACTAATCCTGGATCTGAACCACCAACACAAAAGCCATCAACTCATCAGTACAAAAATTAATAACCTGTGAATCATTTTCTGCTCTTCAGTTTTATTTCCACTCCATTCCTATTTTCTTTCCCGACTTTAGCTCCAGTAGCAGATACTAAATCCGGTAGCTACGATCTATGGAATTAAGAAAAGCACTCTGTTCTTCCAAGGATGTTCTGGACTGAAATCCCACCCACTACTGACTGAGGCTCATTTCGACCAAATCTCAGAGGCTCTTTCATTCTCCAGTCTTGGCCAGAATAAGAGGCCAATTGTAGAATCACTACCCATAATGGAGAGCGAATGCAAGGAGGTGACGTTTTGGTTCATGAGCTGAAAAAACATTGATATAAAGTGACATAGAGGAGCTGATCCTGGACTGAGCCTTGGACTTCAACACTCTTGATGTTTTTTTAACGTTTTAGTTTTCCCGAAACCACTAGAGCGAATGGACACAATAGATCGAGTCCTGGTATCGCTCAGACGACCACTTCGGAACCAGGGCAACATTATCGAAAACGAGCCCGGCAAAACGCTCTGAAACACTGAAGATTTTCTTTTTCACGTTTTCATTTGTCTCATTGTGGGCCCGGCGGTTTTACGAGCTGCGCTCAGTGTTTGTTCGGTTCAGCATTTAGTAGTTTTGCTTGTGTCCACTTGACCGAAGCCATCCTGGCGCTGATGCCTTCAACTTTCTCTTTTCGTCTCTCTTTCTCGCATCAGGCAAACCACACTGAAACGAAAGCGACAATCGTGTGCTGCTCAGTCAGTCCTGCATTACTAGGCTGCGTTTTATGTACGTCCTTGGTCGTATACAGTAGATTTTTCTCTTGAACCATTATGATGAATCCTTTTGCCTTTTTCTGTCACAAATATTCACTTTCATGTTCATCGTAGTCCTTGAAGTGTCCCCGGTTCTTCTGAATTGCATAGTAAGCCGAACAAGCGCGGTCAGGTGTGCGTTGGGTAGCTTTATTAAGGCAAGCTTGAGTAGTCGAGGAGGTAGATTGCGTCTTGTTTGAGAAGCTCTTGGGCTCTGGCTGAAAAGGGTGCGGAGCTTCCGTCGTGTTCGTAAGGAATGAGGACAAGCAAGTGGAAACACCGCCTCAGACACTACATCGTGAATCGTGACTGTAATAGAATGTAATATATTGTATTTAAAGATAGGAACACTAAAAGTACTGTAGCTCGGGTAAGGCACCGTTAAGGCTTCCGCGCTTCGCCACCTGGTTGTTTTATTGCGCTTTTCGTTATACACTTCCGCTCGTCCGCACTGTGAGGAAAGGCTTTTTCCCCCATGAATGTCAAGGGGCATTTTTTACCCTGCACAAGCTCAATAATGCCTTATGAAGCAGGAATCCTACAGCCCTGCAGAGCCATTTCAGGTTTTGCCCACACCAACACATCTGAGGGGGTGTTTCACAATGTCTGGTTTCTCACTCAGCCAATCAAAAGTCAAGTCTGGCAAATAGGAGATGTGGGAAGGAATGTCGCTCTTGAATCACTTTGGGAAATCCTGCTTGGTGAAAAGCCCGCCCCCCTTCCAGCCCATTATTAAGCCCCTCATCAAGTGCGTCTGGGCCCAGAATACTTGAAACAGGACCGCTTCAAATGTGCTTGCCAGACCACCTCGCTGCCCTACAGCAGGCAAGGCGGTCCCTTTTCCGTTCAGCAATACTTGTTACACGTTTTGGAAGGCGGGAAAGAAAGAGATTATTTTAGATGTTCGGTGCTTGCATTGTTTTTTTTTTTTCCTTTCTTTTCTTTTTCTTTAAAAGATGTTTACATTTAGCTGCAAAGGACTTTATTTGAAATTATGCACATTTTTACATGGCAGAAAAACCCCAACTCCCACTGTTAACCAAATAATTGTCTTTATTGCCTACATGGATTGAAATAAATTCATAGGTAAGGAACTTAGATGAAATCCAGTGTATTTGTATATGACACCTTACGAAGGAAATGTCATGCTGGGTTAATAAAAACACCTGAAATGTGAATTTCAATGGTTATTTGCAGACTTAATTCAATACAGATGATCGCTACAATGCCCCAGTAGGACTAATGTCATACTGTATTGTGAAATATTACATCCAGCATAAAGTTTACTCTTAGAATTTTGTATTTCTCATGTTTCAGGGTTTCCTGTCCACCGTGTTTTTAAGGTGACCACAGCTGTATGGGCACAGCAGTAATGTTCATTCGTGTTTGGGTCCCAAACTGTCCTGGAAGGTCAGTGTCCCACACAGTTTGGTAATTTGCCTCAAACACACTCACTAAAACTTCAAATTAACAAGTGAGTTGAAGCAGATGTGTCTGAGCAGGAAAATCACCACTGGACACCGGACCAGATTTGGTCCTCCAGGTTTATTGTACAAAAATTGATTTTGACACATTGATTTATGTTTTATGCCCCATTAAATGGCTAATAGACAGGGGTTGACATAGGTGGTACGCATGCACAGGACATACAGTAAAATACAGGGCAGTTTTCAGTCTTCACGGTGCAAAAGCAAACCTAATTTGAGCAACTTTATAACTGGATCTCTAATTACCACCACTCAGGTAAGGGAAAAACCTTGAAATAATAATGTTTTAAAATAAATTGTGTACTGTAAGGAGCTAAACCTTTTAGCCATCCGGTTTCTATAAACATGAAGCTAGCAATAAGTAATTGAGGCCATGGAGTGAGAGGTCAACGGGACCCCTTGATCAATGGAAAGAAAAATAGAATGAACAATTCAAAACTCAAAAATATGTTCGTTCTTGGGTTCAATGAAGCAAAACGCGCACGGCCAATCCGTAATTTTTCACTGGATCAAAGTTGGGACAGTATATCACTCTAGCGTGGCAGAACCAGTGAATCTGACTGCAGAAGTGAGGACAACGTATAGTGAGATTTGGTGAGTACCAATTCATTCATGTAGGTACTCATTACAGAAGTCAACACTTGCTAATAGATTCAGTTTATCATGGTCACTGCAATCCAGGGAAGCTGAAAGTATCACATACGTTACCTTCTGACGACGTATGGCTGTGGCATCACACCCACTGCTTGAAAGTTATAGAAACGTGTCGATTAAAAACATGTCGTTTCTATTGATCGCTTACAAACGTGGACAAACATTCAAGCACCCCAAAATATTCCATTTAATTTATTTCCAACAGGATCATCTTCATCTGTTTATTCTTCCCGGGAATGAGGGGGACGCAGTTATTCATATTCCATTTAAAGTTCTTCATTACATTAAAAATAATACACTGATGGTTCTTCATTTGATTCAACATCCAAAGCTCACTAGGAAGGGCCAGCTTCTCTATGACAAAACGCTGATGACCTGAATGTCTAATTGTAAAGTCTCTACCTGAGGCTCAGAAGAACCCAGCGTCAGCGAACGTGGTCCGGCAGCGTCTTGTACGGGTTGAGAATCCCTTTGGGGTCCAGCATGGCCTTGATGTTGCCCATGAGGGTCACAGCTTCTGGGGTTTTGCTGTAATAGATGTAGTTCCTCTTCTTCAGGCCCAGTCCGTGCTCTGCGCTGATGCTGCCCCGGTACCCCGACGTCCACTCGTACACGTAAGGCTCGATGGCCGCCAGCAGGGCCGGGTCGTGGGAGGAGGAGGTGACGTTGAGATGAAGGTTGCCATCGCCTGAGAACCATAGAAGCTAGCTGAGATGACTTTAATCCTGTATTATGTACCATTTTCCCCATACCAAACACCTGATCGCTGAATATGGTTTAAGGCAGGGGTGGGCAAATTTTTTTACTCGTGGGCCACAATAGGTTCTTAAATTTGACAAAGAGCAGATGGATGGAGTGTTAGTGTGAACTAATACAAATTAAATGTAAATGTCATAACATAAAAGGTTTTGGTTTTTAAAAGGCCTCCCGTTCTTCCGGTGACTGTTTGCCTGCATCGTTAGCATGCTTCGTTGCAAAATGACGGCTGACACTGTATTCTCTGAAAACCGCAACAGTTTCCCGGCATATCAGACATACAGCCATTGATTGGACTTCGGTGAAAAAATATTTTGCTGTCCACTCCCTCTTAAACACTTCGCATTCACCGTCCACTTTTCTTTGGCCCGCTCATGTTTACTATGGGGCTCAAAGTGCAAATCAAAAACTTGGAGTAATACGTCAACAAAGGTTAATGTGTCTGGAGTTCGCCATCTACTGGGAAAACACAGGCATTGCAGGAAAAATGCAATATGAATGACGACCTCTAATAATTTAGACAAATTCGGCGGGCCAGATTAAAAAAACGAAACGGGCCGGATATGGCCTGCGGGCAGTAGTTTGTCCATGTCTGATATAAGGGTAGATTCCATTTTTTGGCAAATTTTGGCTTTAAAGGAGGACAGAAAAATAACTTAAAAGGGAATCACAGTGGTGGTGAATGGAACCTAAAATACATTCATGATGGAGAGATACATGCAGAAAAAAACAGTACCTTGTTGTAGTTTTAGCAGTATTTTACAATCCTCTACATTAAATGTAAAAACTCATTTTGGATAGTAAAGAACATTGATATTTTTGTGTTTTAGACATCACGACTCCTGGTTCCATTCACCACCACTGTAAAGAATACAGTGTCTGTAAGTTTCTCTACAATGCACCATTTCGTATCAGACTATTTAACCTTTAAATTATGTAGAAATGTTCAAACACTGATGGAATTCCCCTTTGATGGAAAAGTTCAAACTTGTGTTCATTTTGCAAATTGCATTATTAGATGTTATTTCATTCTCTTGAAAGTGGCTGCATGTTGCCTTTAGCATCCAGCCTTTAAAACAATTGAGAAATAATCATACCAACATGTCCGTAGCCGACCACGTTTTTTGCGTCGTCTCCTAGATGTTCCCTCACGTCGGTTACCAGGTCATAGATCTTCTCCACAGGCAGGGAAATGTCGTATTTGTACGTGTATCCGTCGTGCCTCAGAGCCTCAGTGATCCTTTCCCTCATAGACCAAAGTGCCTGCACTTGGACAGAAGAAAATCAGGAAAAGTGCTGCACACTACAGGAAGCAAGAAATGACTTCTTGCAATGGTTTGTATTGGAGATGCATTGATATCTGTGATCGTATTGGGCCCAGAAATTCAATAACACCCTATTACGGCAATATAATTAATAATTTGTTTAAAATCATTTTACTTTCGTTTTTTTTATATTTTGCATTATTCAGCAGACACAGTAAAGCCAATTACAACTGTGTGGGTTCAGAAATGCCTGTTATTTTTAGTAATTATTAGGAATACGTAATTAACAACAATTAAGATCATCAGTGCCAAGAACTCCCCCAGATACAACTTTGGATGTTACCGCTTTAACGCAGCTTCAGTCCACTGCGGATTTTGTCTGAGAACCGAACTAATAATTGTTGGCTGAAACCCCCACACTACAATGTAGCCAATAATAAAAACAAAGGAAATCATTGAATGAGAAGGTGTGTCCAAACTTTTGACTGGTACTGCATATATCAGGCACAGACAATATAGTGCAAATCTTAGTTTGTGGTTTTGCACTCAACACCTGATTCAGTTCCTTCATAAACATGTGAACTGGGGGGCTAGGGTGGGATAAAGCTCTGCTGCAGTACAAATACATGGAGTTGAACCTCCTAAAGTTTCAGCTGCATGTATTTAGAGTTCCAATTCGTGTGGTGTTAATATAGACCTCATTGCCTATTATCATATGAAAAAAAAAATCTTATTCCTAGCACTGCTGCCAAACCTGTACTGTACTGTCTCTACACAAGGACTTTCACTGCTGTCCATAAACGTAATGAAACTGGACTACATTATTGACCTGTTTGGTAAGAATCAGAAACGGCACCTTTATTTTAGCCTCTTCTGTCGCGACCGTGCCGTCTGTAACCAGTGATTCTGCCATGACCTTATCCAAGAAGTTGTGAAGTTTCTCTTCGTCGTGGGCAGCGTTCGATCCAGACGTCTCAATGACGATGTAGAACGGACTCTCTATAAAGACAAACGGCATTTTCCCTGAGGTGTCCTGATCATTTAACTTCTTTTCCCGCTCCATCACACTTGATTCAACCCACCAGCTATTCAGCAAGACCCTTCCTGAGTTGAAGTGGTCCTAAAATATCCAGGTCAGGGAACTCCAGACTGAGAACCACTCCTTTAGATCTTTACCATATCTTCACCATGATGTAGAGTAATACAGTTTATAGGGGGAGTAGTTGAATTATCTGTCTATTCTAGCCTAAGTCACACAGCAAAAGTTTGAACATCCCCAGTAAATCATGAAATAGAAATATATCTGAAATATAAAATATGTCATAACATTTGCACAGGCCACATTTTTGGACAATATGTTAATTCAGTAAATGAACAGTAACTATGTACTAAAATGTGCAGAAGTGTGTTTTTAACTTATTTAGGCTCAGAATATGTCATGTGACGAGGGGTGCCAAAACTTTTGCACACGGCCGTACAAGACTGCAACAAAATCGTTTTGGCATCAAGAATGTGTGCAAATGTTTGGATAACCTTGATTTTTAAAAAAGTACACGTCAAAAGTGCTTATATTCTCTACAATTTTCTGCACGTTCTATTTTTTTTATACTGCACATTCTCTGTCATGTTGCTGCTACAATTGCAAAATCATATTTATTGCTGTTCTATATTTTTTGCACATGTACCTTTTTTTTCTGCATCTTTGCACAAAACTCTCTCCTGCTAGAATACAGTACCTGTCAAAATACTGTATTATCCTCACTGTAGCTGTTGTCTATTGCACTGGACGTTTAGTTGTATTGTTGCTCTTGTTCTTTGTCCTGTCTGCACTTGTGGTCTTTTGTTCTGTTCTGTTCTGCTCTTGTGTTGCTCCGTGGTTCTGGAGGCACGTTTCCTTTTCACTATGTACTGTGTTTATATGGTAGAAATGACAATAAAAACCTGACTACTTTCCTTGACATTTTAATACCCAATTAATGTTATGGCACATATTTTATTTGATATTATGTAGTATTTTCCATATGTTAAATCCTGTTCTTTGTAGAGGATGTGAAATAACTTAATAATGTACCTTTATGTTCATACGACACTATAATATTCTGACAGATTGCAGTTCACTACAGGAACTAAAGGGGGCGATGTGGCTTATTTTCTTGTTACATTATAAATACTAGAAGTAAACACGTAACTTAGAACTTTGAACTATAAACACAGAACTTTGCATTATGGTGACATTGATGGGGCAATAGGAGAGGAAACCGAAGAGGCCATAATAGGTATATCAGCACTAATCGTGGATTAATCAATGATTTAAATAGCCATTATTTGCAGCCCTGATTAAAAGGCCCATGTCATGGATACCCATTTATTTTCAACTTTTTTGTAATAATAAGAGTTATACATAGAATGCACACCAAAGGAATATTAATTCTAAGGAATATACAGAGGTTTCAATGTGTAAAAATAAACTGTTTTAGCTACAAAAATGGACATAGTTATATAAGAAAAACTGTATTGACCCTTTAGGTTTGGCATGTTTACCGGTAATGGGGTTGGAGAGCTTGAGATGTTTCTCCAGCAGGCTCATGCAGGAGGCATCCAGGAATTCAAAAGCAGAGAGGATTTCTCCCAGCATCCCCCGGCAGGCCTGGAACGTCTCCAGCAGGTTCTGGAAGCTGGAGCACCCTGCAAGAACAACTGTGCTTACACATCAACATCCTTTGGAACAAAGAATACCTAAAATACCACAAATGATTACATGAAGAGCTAAAACCACCAAGCATGTTTGTTTTCATTGATCATTATCATTATGTGCAATAGTCTTACCACATAAAATATCACTACTTATGTCAAAATTACTGATCTACTACCGATCTCTGTTACAGCAATAACGGACTCAGTTTGAGGAACAACTCCAAACCATTATTTGTGTTAGTAAACTAATTCAGCAGTAATTTGTATGATATTCATATCCACCTCTCTTACCAACCACAGCATTTTGTGTAAATAACAGTGTACTTTTTGCACTATGTACTGAGTATTTTCTGTAGAGTTTTATTGTAACTTTATATTTTATACTGTTCTTGTCTCTGTGCAGTTGTAACATAAGCAATTTCCTCCAGGATCAATAACATTTTCTGATTCACGTTCTAATACACTTTAAATTCAAACTTTAGTGCACTGGAATCATAATAAAACACTGAGAAAGAAAGAACCTAAGAAAGCCACGTTGACAGATTTGGGTTTGCGAGGACACAGAATGGACACGGCAGTGACGACCCCGAGCGTTCCCTCAGAACCGATGAACAGCTGCTTCAGGTCGTAGCCGGTGTTGTCCTTACGCAGCGCAGACAGACAGTTCAGGACCCGACCGTCGGCCAGCACCTAGAGACAGGACGAAAATGCTCAAAATGTAGCAGATAAATGTGGCTGGTTTAACAAGTTTTGAATCCTCCGGACAGCTTACTCATGTGTATGCTATGAATACAGCAACTAAAGGGATTTTGGCGCTTTTCCACCAGCACAAGGATCCATGCCGCTGGATGGCAGGGCTGAAAGCGGGAGCTGCTGGATGACATGGTTTAAAAAGTGCCTTGCATGTTTAAAAAGTGCCTTGCACCAAATTGCATATTCATACCTCTAGTTTAGAGTTTATATACATATATACTTTATTTAGACATGTCTACTCTATGTGCGTATTTATACTCAGTAAAATCTGGAGCCACACCTTCTCCTCTCACAGTTTACATGTTTATAGCTGGGATGACAAAGCTGACTTTGACTTAATAGGACTTTTAATAGCTAAACCCCAATGACCATGTGGTGAGCACGGTCAGTTCAAGCCCATTTTATTGTGTAGCTGGTAGACCGGTGGTTAGGGAGTTCGCCCTGGGATCAGAAGGTTGTCGGTTTGATTCCCTGGACTGCTAGTGTCACCACACACTGCTCCCCAGGCGCCCCTCAGTGGTGGCAGCCCCCTGCTTTACTTGGTGAATAGGTTAAATGGGTTCACATGTGCTGCGGAGTGTTCGCACGTGACTATAAGGGACCACTTTACTTTAGCAAACTAATCAATCAAACGGCTGCAATGGCAGTGGTTGTGTAATCTGTGTTAGATGTGCTGCTTTTCTGCTACAAGTTCCCGCACCACTTCCAGGCCCAGAACTGTCCCTCTGAGGGAGCCGTAGCGCAGCAGCCGCAGGCCGCCGGCGTTGGTGGACACGTTTCCCCCGATGTGGCAGCTGCCCTTCGCCCCGAGGTCCAGCGGCATGATGAAGTCTCGCTCCTCCAGATACTGAGACAGGCTCTCCAACACGCAGCCGGCCTGGCACGTCAGGATTCCTGAACAAACACAGATTTCCTCACTCAAACAATAATAAACCGGCTAGTCAGACTAGCTGAGTCAAAAGTGCAGGACCCCCAGGACCACAGCGGATGGCCCTGCTTTGACAGCAGTGTTTCCTCGACCCCAAGTACTCGATCAGCCAAGACATGTTCATGGTCTGAAGTTTGCTTCTTTAGCTTTGCACTGGAGCTAGTGTGGCTAAACAAGTATACCCCACCGATTAGCATAATGCTAACTGCATTCCTAAAAACATCACTTGCCTTAACCCTCGACTTACACTCAGATTTACTATCGTCCTCCATGAGCCACGTTAATCTGCCACCCTGCCCAGACGGTCGATGGTTATCACCTGCTTTTGTCTCCTCTTGACTTTTTTAGTATTACCTGACTTCAATTTTTCTGATGAAACACGTGCAATTTTTGGGTGGAACTATTACAGCACTGATCAGGTGGGCAAGATGTGCAATTTAAAATGTACAATTTTTCTGGTGCACTTCTACTGTTACTGACAATGCATGTCACTCCATTGTGTGTGTGTTTGTGTGTGTTTGTGTGTATCTACAGTGTTTATATTTACTTATATATCCGCTCTGTATATACAGTACATATACTCGCTGTGTACATCCATCAACTTGCCTAAGTCTACACTTAGTTTACATACAGTTATATACATATATGTATGTATTTTACAATACAGATGTCCATATTTATATTTCTAGATTGTACAGTGAACATTTTATACTGTACTGTTGGTATAGTATTTTATTCTATTCTATTGTTTTCTTAATTTTTGCTGCTCCTAACTTGGTTTTGTCCACTTTCTGCTGTGGCAAAGCAAATTTCCCACTTGTGGGACTAATAAAGGTTTATCTTATATTATCTTTTAGCACACGGCTGGCTGCGTAGTTATAACACGCTTCACAAGATGCTACTTTTTAATGCCTTTGTGGTTAATTTTGGGTCATTTTCTCATTTTTCATATTTTGGTCAATTACAATTACAAAGTATTTACACGAGAGGGTCACACATGCCATTCGTGTAAATTTCATTTACTGGCAAACTTTTTTGTTATTTTCGGGAGGCCCTGAGCTACTTACATAGCTACTGACATAAATTGAGATTTTTATTGTACAAACTATCAAACAAGTTGTCTTTTATATATTAGATTTATTTTTTCTTAAACAACAAACACAACCAGACTGAAACCAGAACCAGATTTATCTCATTTTTAGCATATACATGATCTTAGAGAACAAGAATTGTGATGTTTTTGTAATTTTTACAATAAAATAATATATGATTAGCACATGGAGCTATATTTACTGATCTTCTCTCCTCATGGATCCAGACTGAGCGCTAAAATCTTAACAGAGCTTGCTGAACGTTTTCCTCTGGGCGGAGGTGAATCATTTTTCTCACTCAAATTTACATGCGTATTAACTATCAGCAATTATAATCAAAGTATGTGATGTTTATGGAGGATAGAGGAGATATGATAACAGAATAATGATGATAAGAGAATTTTTATCTGGATTACTCGCTGGTGATGCAATAGTTCCTGAGGGTCCTGCTGGTTGTTGTGAGATCAGAAAAATGTCAGTTAATTAAACCATTCTTGAGTTTGAAGCCTCAAATACGGCCAATATATACGAACACATGGATGTACCTGAGATGCTGTCGAAGGTGAGGACCTGGTTCATGAGGGCAGTGGAGAGGATGATCTCATCAAACACAGGGACGCTTCCTCCCACCAGCCCCGTGTTTCCACCCTGAGGACTCACCGCCAGGTTCTGCTCATTACAGTACCTGTAACAAGAACCAGGACATCAACAAGTAAACTAAAACACAAGTGTGTGAAAGCTGGCGTATACTAGAATGCATTTCCAGAAGAAAATGTGAAGTATGATTGTGTGGTTGCCATTAAATCAGTGTTTGGAGACACACAACCAAAGGCTTTATGGCGAAAAAAAAGTTTGTGTTCGAAACCGGCGTCTCTCTATTCTATCACTGAACCACGGAGGTGGGCGTTATCTCACTCTTACCAATCCATTTATGGTTAGTGGCGGCTGAAAATGGGTGGAGCGAACCGCTCTCGTCTGAAAATGGGTGGAGCGAACCGCTCTCGTCTGAAAATGGGTGGGAAAAGTGCACGTAGCCGTGTTCCCAGGCTGATTATTTTTAATTAAACCACAAAAGTGAACCATGCCAATATTTCAAAATCTGTAGCAGGAGAAGACGCACAAAATTCAAAATTTTAGCTATAAAAATAATAATAATAATAATAAAACTTAATAGAGTGATCACTTCCACTATCACAACAATCACACAATGCAGTTCACACAATTTAAAATAAAAACGTAAAATGAAATAAACAAAACAGCAAAGCAAAGACAGGGGGAATCATCACCTGAGTACCTGAGAGACTTCCTCTGTAGTTTTGGGCTTTAGCAGAACTCCACTATCACCTGTAGACACACAGAAATCGTTTTTGGTCATCAGAGGGCGGTTCACACTGCAGACTGCTGGAGGCTGAAAAACGTCAGGTGCAATGCATGGCCATTTTTCCTTGGGATGGCATACTGGCTGCATGCTTAGCATCCATTGTGGGGCAGCTGGTGTTCTGGTGGTTAGGGAGTTGCCCCTGCAATCAGAAGGTTGTGGGCTTGAATCCCAACACTGCTAGTTACTGAGGTTCCCTTGAGTAAGGCACCGTCCCTACACACTGCTCCCCGGCCGCCCCTCATTGGTGGCAGCCCCCTGCTTCACTTGGTGAATGGGTTAAATGGGTTAAATGCAAAGAGAACTTCACACAGTGTGGTGTGGTTTCACATGTGACTATAAGGGGCCATTTT
Source organism: Bryconaethiops microstoma (assembly GCA_037577275.1). Lineage (NCBI taxonomy): Eukaryota > Metazoa > Chordata > Actinopteri > Characiformes > Alestidae > Bryconaethiops > Bryconaethiops microstoma. The sequence goes on from JBBJLS010000011.1 coordinate 7,003,424, forward strand.
ACTTTACTTTACTTTATTTAAAACAACCAAAGCAAATGTGTGTAAAATGTTGATAAAGGACATTGAAATCATATCACGTGTCCAGCCAGTCCAGTCCTCACCTTTCACTGACTTGAGCCAGTCGACATTGCTGGACTCCAGCACGTCTGGATCTGTGATGGTCCTCCCCGGCAGCAGCCGCGTGAAGAAGTCCAGGTCAGCAGGGGTCACCCGGGCGAACGGCCGTCGAGGTGGGGCGGCGTTCACGTTCTCAGATCCTCTGGCGTGGGCGTATCTCCACTGGATCATTCCTGCAGAACGCAGCACTGGACTCTCCAAGAAGAACTGCAGAAACCTCGAGGCAGACTTCAGCCGGGTAGTGCTCTGAAAAACGGCCATGACTGGAGGGCTAAAGATGAAGAAAACATCATTAAATTGAGGGGTTAAATAAGGTTTAAGGGGACAGCAGAGGGTCTTAACTTCAAAGAGATTAGATTCCTCTATGTGTTCTTACGTGCAATTGGACAATTTCATTCACAATCATGTTAAAAAGGCTGATTTAATAAGTATGAATCTCACTTTTCGCCATATTCCAGACTGATTTTCAATATTCTTTCAGCTCAGAGAACATATAAACCAAAGGTAACTATAATGAGTCTCCCATCCAGTTGACTCACTATTGTTTTGATCGCAAGTTCTCCACTGGAATCACTGGAATGTTCACTGTATGCCACCTGTAATTAAAAGGCATATTTAGCTTTCAGACACACCTCTGACTAAGAAAAGAAAGATACATAGACTCTTAAGACCCCCTGGCTGTGATTTGAACAATCCGCATGTTTTGAAGTAGTATTATGGATAAGACTAAGATGAACAGACCTCAATGTGTGTTGTGGGTTTACAGCTGTTTCAGAATCTCTATGATGCCAGGGTCCCCTGCCATTAACCCCCAATTAGATAGTTTTGCCACTGGCTCCTACAACTAACAGATGCTGGTGGTCCTAAGAGGCTCCAATGCAGCTCTAAAGGGAATAAAGACCTGAACTATGGGCCCACCAACACCTCCAACCCAAGCCCCTTTCATTACTAGGTCAGTGGTTCCTACAATCACAGCTACTGGACGTCCTAAGAGTCTCCACTGCAGTTCTAAAGGGAATACTGCTTCCACTAAGAGCTGCACAATATATCATCTGATCATTATTGTGATGTCAGTCTCTGCTACACTGATATCACAAAAGGCTGCAATATGCAAATGAGCCAATTATAGTGTTTAATAGCAACAGGGAGACCAATCACAGCTCCAGATGAGTCATATAATCCAATAAGGCTCATTATTTTATACTGATTCGCCAAGGTGTTCCTAAAGGGCCCATAATTCTTCATTTTACTTTTACTAAAATGTACTTTTTTTACGTTTGTGCGGATTTGTGTAACACAAATATATCATTGATTCATTAGTATGTAACTATATTGCAAGCTATATTCATCCCTTAGAATTAATACCTTAAGCTATTTCTTTTTTTTTTTTTTTAAGTGATGATATGGGTCCTTTTACACAATATATGGACAAAAGTATTGGGACGCCTGACCATTACATTGATAGGGACTTTAATGACATTGCATCCAAATCCATAAACTTTAATATAGAGTTGGTCCCACTTTGCAGCTATAACAGCTTCCACTCTTCTTGGAAGACTTTCCACAAGATTTTGGAGTTTCTGTG
>JBBJLS010000011.1:7087909-7108424 GCA_037577275.1 Bryconaethiops microstoma
CACACACACACACACACACACACACACACACACACACACTCTGCTCTTAACATCACTGTTTTAATTGCTGCAGTTGTAAAATAAAGTAAAAGTGTAGTTTTAACCTTTCCAAGGTATAATAAATTATTTAAATGTATTATTTTGTAATTTTCACCAAACATTTTTTTGTTTGGAATTTTGAATCAAGTGTTGGTCGATAGTGTGTAAAGCAACAGTGACCTGCAAATTTTACACAGACACACTCCCACACATTACAAAAGCAATAACTAGAAAGAAAAATGATGCGGTCTCTTAATTTTTCCCATGGCTGTAAATCAGTACTTGGCCGCCCCTGACTGTGTTACAGCACCAGGTTGTAAGATGGGTCTCAGTGAGCATGTTTCTTACTTTATATTTATTTTCCTTAACCAATGAAATGGCAGCAAACTCTCTCCTTGTTCTGACACGATATTTTTGTAAAAGCAAACTGCGATCGGCATAAATCGTGGCGATGAATCCTAAGGGTTAAGGAACTGTTTGTAAACGGAACGTGTTCGTCAGTAGAAACTGAAATCTAGCCCGAGTGCCAGGCCGCTGCGTCACACTGCCCTTTGTGTAACAGGTGGCGTAACAGGTGCCAGGGTAAATAGTTAGTGCTGGGTAAACAAACAGGTCAGCCTTGGCTATGGAAACACCGCAAATCTGTCTGTAAACACCAACACACAAATGGAATTTTACACAAACCTTGAAGGAGATGAATCAACCGCGTTCATTCTGGAATGGCGTCACGATGAACTCAGACCACGACTCGGTACACGATTTCTTATTCGAACATTATTCTGACAAAATGTCTGAAGGAGGAAATATTTTGATCATAATCACGTTGTTACGCAACTTACTAATGACACTGAAGCCGGGAGGTGAGATAAGAGCTGTTGACAGTCATTCCATACTCAAACAGTTGTTTTCTATTAATTCTGCCACGTAATTAAACGGTATAATTAATAGAATGGACACATCGCCCACAGTACATCCCTGTTGGATGTACTTATAATAAAGTGTACAGTAAAGTGTACACTCATCTTTCCACCAAAACAAGATGTTTTCAGGTGTAAGAAAGGAGACTGCTTGTTTTTATAGGTCTCCACGACTGAATTATAGTCCCAGAAACATGCCCATAGTCAGTTTTGCCCTGATATGGAAGCTGAAAAATTCCCAAAATGCTTATTTTTTTCCTTCTGGATTTGTGGATTCATTGCATTTGTAAAAATGATCTACGAAAATACTCAAAAAGAGCTGAAACTAGACAGGGTGTCTGCATGCACACCTAAGTTAAAGGGTCAATATCCTATATTTGTTATACTAAATTATTCCTAGTTCATTTTTACATATTCATTTATCCAACTTCTACAGTCCTTGGAATTAAAAAGACGTAAAAGATTGAAAAAGAAGTTTAAAAAAAGAATTAAAAAGAAGTGAACTTTTTTGTTACTGTGCCTTTAAGGCATATGTAAATGAGCTCTGCTCTGAGTGGCTACATGCCATTCAAAAAGCAGTTTGGACTGAAACACTCCTTGTGACTTCAGCAAAAGTGAAACTGCTGTGGTCTAATGGAACAAAACCATTTTTTATATGTGGACTGGATGTTCTAGACAGTGAATGTTTAAAAATTTTGAAGCCTTCACACAGTTTATATACAACATTCATTTCAAGAAAGTGACAGAAATTCAGATGTCCAGGATTTAGGCCTTTTAAAAGTATAACATTAAGTTTTTTCACTGCCATATTTGCAGAGACGATGTACCAACTATAACAACAGTCTTCGGACGAACTCGCCCATTTCTCCAACCCAGCAGCAGCTTAGATTCAAGCACATCCCTGCATTGTGGGCGGGACCCTGTATTATTCCATACGTGTGATGTTTTCTTTAAACCACAGGCAATCAGATTTGAGACACTTTAGTACTTGTGAAGGCCTTTAATTTATAAAATGTCACTTCATGCAAATGAAGACTTTTAAAAACCCTCAGACTCCCTGATCTGAGACTTCACGAACAATTACAATCAAATCATAAGGTCAGAAATGTACACCCTTACCATAAATAAGTCCTTCATTACATCGTTTTTCCATTTTTTTTCTCTTTTTTCTGTTAATCCCACCCACTTGTGAGTCCTTCCCACCAATCATATGTGTGCCAGTGCTGAAGTTTGCCATGTAGGCCCAACTGTGGGCCCTTAAGGGACGTTTCTGGCAGATGTGTTTACTAAGAGAGTTGTTTTTGAACATCTTAGGGAATAAGCACTGTTGCACTCAGCCAAAATCACCATTAAGCCCAGCTACGCCCCCCCGAGGTGGATCGGAGACCACCGTCCACTCAGTGGAGCTCCAGACGGACAGAGGAACCTCAGCCAGAGGGAAGAGCAGCAAGATGGTAACGCAGTGAAGTGTGCTGGGTGACTAATGCTGTGACGTCGCTTGAGAAATTGCAGTCTCATTAGCGCTGTGGAAATAATGGCATGCGAGCTCGCTCCCCACGTAAACGCCGAAGCAGCGACACGGAGCAATAAACAAGCAGGCCGCGTGCAAAGTGCACCAGTCAGAGTCCATTACAGGATATGACTGTATCTGTACAGGCCCTGATATCTTGGTTAAATTTAGCTACAAGATTGAAAAGGAAATCTTGGTAAACTTAAGAAATAATTATAATAAATTAAAATGAAAACAAAAAAGTAATATTGAAAAAAAATTTAACATCAAATTCTGTCAGATGCTCACATGGCAAAATTCTGGCAGAAAAGCGTTTCCATGTTTGTCTAGAAGTCATATTGCCCCACCTTGTGGTTATGAATAACACTACAGCACCTAAAACACGAGATTTGGCTCTCAACTTTTCACCCTTCAGTTCAGTTACAGACTCCAAAATTTAAGTCAGTGAAATTCAATTTTATCTAGAGCTTAAAACATGAAAAAGTGAACATGTACAGAACAGAGTGATCAAATCATGTCTTCAGCAGTCGGACAGCGTGTCAGTGTACTTCTATCAGACCTCAGCAGTCTAGTGATTGCTTTCTAATTAACATAAACACACCTCGCCAAGGAAAAAACCTGTAAAATACTACACGGCTGAAATTATGTGAAATGGGGAAAAATGTCACTGGCGAAGCAGTCCTGGCCTGATTGGGGGACGTGTGGTCGTTTTGATAAAGAAAGTGTGTCAAGGCCTAGGGACGGCGCGTCCAGCCTCGAAGGACAAAGTTCTCGCTCACACTTCCTCGTCCTCGTCTGGAAGGCAACCAGGACAGGGCTCCATGGTTACGGCAACGCCCATTCCGCTCCGACCCACCGGCATGTCCGTCACGTACGTCCACTGGTTGCTACCTGGACAGTAGCACTCCACGGAGGACAGGAAACCACCCTGGTTGAAGCCACCTTGAGGACAGAAATTCACAAAAATCAACCACTGTCCCACACAAACCTTCTCCATTCTCATCTCACAAAGTAGAAGATTTTGTGAATTTATATTAAGAATTTTAAACTTTTATCTTGTTGAAACAAGCAGAGAGCTTGTGTGGAAAGTCCAGATTCTACAGTTTTAGTCGAATGGGGGGATTCAGGACAGGCAAACCAGACACATGTTGGGGGGAAAGCGCCTCCCCCTCCCGACAGACTAACCATCCACAATTCTTTTACATCTGCACCTGCTCGTCCCTCATTGGACAATACTTTTTGGCCGGGGCCCAAGTGAAAAAATGTTCTTCACAGTTTTCCTTGTTTTCTCATCTAAAGGGAAAAACTGCAGAACTGGAAACTAATTATGTTTAAATAGGAATATGTATTATTATTAAATAATATATTGATAAAAAACATGTAAGTAAAGACAATAGTAGCAGCAATAATAATAATAATAATAATAATAACAATAATAATAATAATAATAACAATATTATAAATCAAGATAAGTACTCATTTAACTCACATTTAGCTAAGCAGTGCATGTGTCACCCAGAAGTGTAACTACAGTTTCTATTCCATATTTTGTGCTTATGCATAAGTCTCAAATACATCAGAATAAAACATCATTTTAAATGTGTGTGTGTGTTTATGAATTCATCATTTTCAATGTGTGTGTGTGTGTACAGATTTTCTCCGTTGAGGCAGTCAGGTTTCTGTATAATTAAGCTTATATTACTAAAAGATCCAGTCAGACTGTCCCAGAATTTCCTGCACTTTTAATTAATCAGCTGAAATGTTTTCTTTTCACTTTTATATACTTGACTGTGAGTAAATAGTATACAGCTTTGCAGATACCATGCAAAAATATTTTAGAGCTGCAAGTATTGAACTGAACAGTTTTGCCTTAGTTTTTAAGAACTGCTGACAATATTTCTCATCATTTCCAAATAAAAATATTGTTCTTTAGAGCACCATTTTAAAGGAAATGACAAAACAAATGACAAAACAAATGATGCAGCGTTTACAGAACTTGAATAATTCAAACAAATCTCTTGTTTTCTCTTAAACAAAATGGCAATAATGACCTTTGACGAACTTCTAGTAGTGTTTCACCATCCAACAGGTCTCATTGCGAGAGGAGAGTGTCGATTACAGCAGTGTTTTTAAAATATTTTTCATTATTAAATAAGATGTGATTTGTCATGTCTGGGGTCAGTAACTGTGGGCAGCCGCTAGAGGCCGCTAGGGATTCAGTTTTGTTTATTCCTGAGCACACCAGATTTAAGTTAAGTAATCATTTGTGTCAGCTGACGGTGTGCTCAGGAGAAAGTGTGTTTATGTTCTGATTGAGTTTTGTGTCCTTGGGATTTAGTATTTAGTTTGTGTGTGACCGACCAACTTCGGTCAACCCATCTCTTTTGCTTGTTTTACTCCTTTTCTTAGAGAAAAGATATAGTCCTAAGTCTGGCTCTCAGGCTAGTTTTGGTTTTTGTGTTTTGTTTAAAATAAAAGATGGATCATCCTGACTACGACTGGAGACGGGGAGAACACGTGACAGATTGACAGACCCATCATGGCAAGGCACACAAGGCAGCGAGCCTGCAGTGAGGGAGCCGGCTCCCAAGGAACTTGCCCTTGGGGCCGCAGCTTGCCCTTGGGGGAAAGGAGCTTGCTGGGAGTGAGGCGGGCTGGATCCAGCTCGGGGGTGAGCCGGCGAGGATGAGCCCGTTTCCAACGGCCGAGCTGCTGTGTGGTGGAGAGTCAGAGGACGAGGAAGTGGACCTGGGCTTCTGGTGGGACGGGTGGATTGATGGATCCCCGATTATAGATCCAGAGAGCATTGTGTACCCCCCGCGGAGGAGATCCTGCTTGTAGACGGAATAGATGTGGGAAGAGAAGTCTGAGGCTTTCTCCGGCGCTCCACCACTCCGGCTCATGCCTGGCTCGGTTTGAAAGACGAGCTCTCGGCTGGAACAGCGAGCCTCACTCTCAGCACGCTCGGGCACTAGGACCCAGAGACGGCCTAAGGGTGAAGCATCGCTTCAGCCCGCTTCTCCAGCGAGAAGCGCCGCCCACTGAAGCTACGTGGCCTGCCCAGCACATAGAGGAAAACAACAAGCGGCCACAGGCAGCGACTGAGGGCCCAAAGACTCTGTGTGCGCAGTCCAGAGTGGGAGAGCCTCACAACCGCCGCATTGCTGCAGAGCCCAGAAGTCCCGCTCCCGAGTTACGAAGCTCCACTCCCGAGTCAGGTATCGCTGCTCCTCAAGGACATGCAGCTCATCTCGCTGCTCATCGAGGATGCGCAGCCTACGGCGAGACGGCTCCAGCCCCCCGTGCTAGCGGCCAGAAGGCTCCGGCCTCCTGTGCCAGCGCCAAGAAGGCTCCGGCCTACCATACCCACACCGAGAAGGCTGCGGCCTCCCGTGCCTGCGCCAAGGCTGAAACAGCCCGGACAGGGCCCGGGTAGCGCGTTAGCTGGGCAGCTAGGACCGTTAACTGGACAGCTAGGCCTGTTAGCTGGGCATCTAGGCCCTGAGGCCCTAGAGAGGGATAGCCAAAGCCCTGAGCTTTAGCCCTTTAGCCCTGGGCTTAGCAGTGGCTCAGAGGCCCAGGGAGGGCGTAATAGTGGCACAGATGCCCAGGGAGGGGTTTACAGTGGCTCAGAGGCCCAGGGAGGGCTTAACAGGGGCTTAGAGGCCTAGGGAGGGCTTAGGAGGAGAAAACCCAGCTCCTCTCTGATCTACACCCTGAAGGGGGTGGCTCAAAGGCCAGTTTTTTAAGGGGTGATACTGGGGTTTTGCAGGGCTCCTGGGGGTCTCCCTGGAGGGGGCCCGGCCTTAGAGGCCATGGAAGGGCCACCGGTAGTGGGCTCCACTTGTAAGGACAATGATGGGCTCCCCACTGAGGGGCTCCCCGGAGGGGGCCTTGCCCACCAGGACAGTGAGGAGCTCCAGGTAGAGGGCTCCGCCCCCGAGGGCCGTAAGGGGCTCCCTGTAGGGGGCTCCACCCCTGAGGAGAGTAAGGGGCTCCCTGTAGGGGGCTCCGCTCCCGAGGACAGAGAGGGGCTCCCGGTAGGGGGCTCCGCACCCAAGGACAGTGAGGGGCTCCCGGTAGGTGGCTCCGCCCCCAAAGACAACAAGGGGCTCCTGGTAGGGGGCTCTGCCCCCGAAGACAGCGAGTGACTTCTGGTAGGGGCCTCCGAGAGTAAGGACTGGGACTCCCAAGGGGGAGCGTCCCATGGGACTCACCAGGACCGCCCTGGCCAGGCGGAGCGCCGGCCAGGAGGTCATCCAGTGAGTTGCGGCTGGGTGGAGCTCACAGGACGCTTCCCTTTGCCTCCACCTTGCCCGCCTCCACCTTTGGGATGTTATGGGGGAGCGTTGTCAGGTCTGGGGTCAGTAACTGTGGGCGGCCGCTAGAGGCCGCCAGGGATTCAGTTTTGTTTATTCCTGAGCACACCGGATTTAAGTTAAGTAATTATTTGTGTCAGCTGCCGGTGTGCTCAGCAGAAAGTGTGTTTATGTTCTGATTAGGTTTTGTGTCCTTGGGATTTAGTGTTTAGTCTGTGTGTAACCCATCTCTTTTGGGTTTTTGCTTGTTTTACTACTGTCTCCTTTTGTTAGAGAAAAGATATAGTCCTAAGTCTAGCTCTCAGGCCAGTTTTGGTTTTGTGTTTTGTTTAAAATAAAAGATGGATCATCTTGACTACGACTGGTGCATGTGTGCCTGCCTTACGTGCCTGGAGACGGGCAGAACACGTGACATGATTCAGGTGATCACTAATCAGTACCTCATAAAGCAGAATAAGATGCTTGTGGCATGAAATGGTTTCATACTCATAGAGAAGCTGATTTAAAAATAAATTACAGTGGACTATATTTTTGGCTTTCACTACTTAACTGAGTACGGTCTTGACACAGTAATCACAGTAATCACTTAGGTACAGACGCTCAGTAGTTTTTTCACCACGGAAAACTGCAGAAGCACAATAAAAAGGGCCATCTAAGGCTAAATTTGAATTTTTTGATGTCTGATTATACAGACATTAGGTGCCTTGAGTGAAGTGATGTCACATAGAAGGGAAGTGATGTCACATGGAAAGCGCAGGTTTTCTGCGAGTAACCGGATTGCGCTGCTAATTAACTTGTGAATGACTCTGCATTGTGTTTTAGCTGATACGGAAATGGCCTTGTAATGAGAGGCTGGTCGGTTCAACGAGCAAATACAATCAAGGCACAAAGGCGCCATTTTCTCAGCAAATAACCAATTGTGAAATACAGTAATATGTCACTTTGTATAAAACACACGCGCAAATGAATAAAAAGAGAGAAAGGGAATTTGGGCACCATTAAGGTACAGATGGTATGCTACCCATTTTCTGTTAATCCGTCCAATCTTACACATGTACGGCCTGGCAAACACCACAATATGTCAGCGGCGTCTTCGTGACCTTGGAGCCTGTGTTTTGGGACCTTTTCTGAGTTGCACTGCATAAGGGTTGGAGAGCTGGCAGAATGGGAGTTCCATGTAAATGAGATACCGCAGGGCGATAAGTTGCGTTTTCTTACGAAAATGAGAGGAGATAGGAGAACCCAGAGGAACCTGTCTAAATTTAGCTAAATCAGATGATTTGGTGATTCTATCAGCAGGTGCAAACAAAGTGTACTTGGCTGGATGCAACATAAGGACTGTTTGACGTTATTGCCTGTTATCCATTCAACTCAACAGGCCTTCAGCTCTTGGAGTAAGTTTCTTTTTCGACCTGTGCTTTGATCTAAAGAGTTTTTTCTTCTTCTCCCTCCTTGGGTATTTCCATTGAAGCTGCATTTACAAAGCGCTGCATTCAAACAGAGGCTTCTAGACTTCTAATCCTTTATGGATGACCTAATGAATGACCTCAAGGCCAGTTATTTTTAATTCTGGTTATAGTGGGTTTCGATGTTTTGCTTTGCTGTTTGGCAGCTTACCTGCTTGAACCTCAACCTCATATGCCGTTTAAGACTTTTGCCTATGTTGGAATTTTATTTGCCAATTTTATGGCCATTTTGTAAAATACAGTTCCAATCTCTTGCTAGGACTCCCATGATCATGGGATGCCACCAACATGGGGAGGGTGTAGCATGTGCTTCCTCCGAGCCACGTAAAGTGCCACCACATCTTTTTATACTGCTGCTAACAGAACTTCATTGGTTGGTGTAACCAAGTCTGTCAGTTAACATACGCCCGAGTTGCTTTGCATCGTGCTGGTTGATGGGGGAGAGGGGGGCCATCCTAACCACCCAGAGAGGGTGAAGCCAGTTGTGTTCTCTTAGAGTCCTGACCACTGATGGCTGTGGCACCACCAGGGATCGAACTCACAGGGTCAGCTGATTGGGCCAACTTAACGACTCTTGCGATGTTTGGGAGCCCACTCTTTCCTCTTTAAGGGAATTTTTAGACGACGCCTTGTTAAACGCCAAACGTACTGCATCGCATGCTTATAAAACCACAGGACTTCTTAGTGTAAGGACTTGCTCTGGACTGGACTCAGACACGGCTACCACCAGACAACCCTCTCCGGATACCCACTCTAGAGTTTTACTCCAAGCATTAACGAGGAGATCAGGATCACCTGAATACTAGGCTTTGGGGTATAAATAGACCCAAAGGACAGTACAAGGGTGCGAAGTATACTAAGTCCTGCCTAGTTACTGAGCGTCCTCCCTGTTTTCCTGACTGTGTTGATTCTCCGTGCTTCTCTGGATTACTCTTTTGCTGCGTGGACTTGCATTTGACTGCTTGTTATTGGATTTACTGGTTTTGGATTCTTTGGCTATAACTATATCTTATATTAAATATCAGTGTTCATTACACTTAGGGTGCAGATTATTGCATTTGACTGTCATAAGACAAGAACTTGGAAGACCAAAGCGAGCAGTAAACATTTTAAAACGGTATAATAATCAGTTTTCACTTTTAGACAACGGTAATCTGAGTGTTGAGTTCTGGGAATAGCCAAAACCAGCTTATTTCTCCATGTTCTCTATTGAAATGGTTGTCTTTCGTGGAGTTCGGCAAAAAGATCGTTTTACATTTAAACATGGTTTTAAAACATGAAGTATGTTGCTAAGTTTAGAAAAGCGTGGATTTCAGTTGTGGGTTTTTAGTGCAAGTTTTAGAGACACGTTTAACGACTGGGTGAGAAATACATAGATTATAGACTTATATGAACTCTTATAACTAAGCTTATATGAACTATTTCAAGTCGAGTCAAGTAGAGCTTTACTGTCATCCCAGCCATATACATTAAGTACACAGTGAGATGAAATATCGTCCTCCTGGACCATCAGATCAACACACAACACAACACACTCAGAAAGGTCAACAATGAGGGCAATAATTAAACACATATATATAAATATATCTCTGAATGTACAACACCTAAAAAAACAAAATACAAACATACAAAAACACTATGGGGGGACACAGCAGCGAGACTATAAAAATACAGTATCGTATACAGACTTATAATACAATATAGATATAATATATATGTGTGTGCTACTATGCATGTATGCATCGATGTATATATTTATTCATTTATTTTAAAATAGCCCATGCAACATGTAATGGCAAATGTAAAGGTTGACATGATTTCATGCCCAAAACCCATAGATCTACACACAGCAGAGCAGCCCAACTCACCAAAGACAAAGAGTTTGCCCTGATAGACAGTGACTCCGTGCGCACTGCGACAGTGGCCCATAGATGCCATAGGCTCCCACACATCTCTGGCTACATTATATCTCTCCATGGTGTTGAGTTGCGTTTGGCCATCATACCCGCCCACTGCGTAGAGGTAGGAATCCATACACACCACTCCTACACAACAGAGGCAAGATAAAGAGAACTGGTCAGCACTAAACAGAAAACGATTGTAGAACAGAGTAGAGCAGTAATGAACGTGTACCTAGGCCACTTCGTACGGTGTTCATAGGTGCTACATGCTGCCAAGTGTTGGTATCCGGTTGGTATCGTTCCACCGTTTTCCACCGGTTTTCCCCATTGAAGCCACCCACCACGTACAGAGCCCCCCCACACGCTGCCATCCCAGCCCCCAGCCGGGCTACAGACATGGGCGTCACAAATGTCCACCTATTGGCCTCTGGGTCATACCTGTGAAAAAACATCTGACAATTAGTGTTCAGTTTTGCATTCCTTTTGAATTCGTGTTTTAATGTTTTTGTGTCACTGTAATGACTCACAGAAGGCATTTTGATTCAGTGGTGCAAAGATGTGATGTGCATATACACATATATATTAAACATAAGTGTTTATGTTAATAAAATAATGTTAATTACTTTAGCTTGTAGTGACTACAAGCTAATATGTTAGCCCCAAGCTGAAGCTAGGTAGGTTTATTTTGCAAATGATTATCACATTAAATTTTTGTTTTGCATGGTGTTTGGCTGAATGTGTTGTTGCAAAGTTCTGCAGCTAAAAAAAGCAAAACAAAACCGATGGCCACAGCAAAGGTCCGCAAGTTGAACACACACACACACACACACACACACACACACACACACACACACACACACGTGTAATATATAAATAATATATATAGAGCATAATACCACTTCTACTCTTTATCCTCCTATTACTACTGCCATTAATAAATAATACTATTACTAATTATCATTATTACTATTAAAACTACTATATAACACACTGTGTCTTTGCGAATGAATGACATCGCTTTATCCACAGCGTTGGAACTCAAGAACTTCGGTCCCTTGTAGCATTTGAAACGGTTTCCTGATATCGTAAAGCAGCTTCCTAGACTGAAACAGATCTCAGGAGAACTCAATAAAAAGCATTCAACCCTGCATAACTACAGCACGGATGTCCCAAAGGCTGTGTTACATGAGTCATGGAAGACGTCCCGATTCAGGCAGCCTTTCAACTGGGTGAGGATTCAGGCTGCAAGCGATATGACACTAGCTGATGGATATGGTGGCTTTCGGGGGACAAAGGCCAAGAGAATATACTCCAACGTCTCAGATTTCACATCTTTTACGAAACATCCCTTTTTTTATTGATCTCGTCTCAGTCTGGCTCTTCCCTCAGATGTGAAGAATGTGAACACACTCGTCCTGCTTGGATTCATGCACCCTGTTCGGTGCAGTAAACAAAGTTCTGGCATTCCCCAGTCCTGAATGGGCCAGCGCTGCTGTCTGCAGTCTTTCTCTGCTTTCCGCTCGTCCAGTACGCCGGCGGCTCCGCTGTATGGTGTGTACACAGAGCGAACCGGTGTGTGCAGTAAAAGTAACGACTGTCTTATGTAAAACGCACTTCATGCTCCGTCGCCCTCATTTCATTAACCTCTGCCAGAGAAAGGGACGTTGCATAAGTGCTGGGTGAACTCGCAGCCCACATCTGAGATAAAGATGTGCATTGTCATCCTCGGTCAGTGCCTGAAAAACATCAGCATTTGGAGGCTGGTCTCACAGGACTGTGAACTCTGAGAGGAACAACAACCTCATTCCTGTCCCAACACCTATCTTTACACCGGAGTTCTCCCGAAGCTCCCTCTCACCATTAGCTCTGGTATGCGTGTTATGAAACAGAACAGCCTAAAGCCTGTTCGTCTAGAATGGCAGACTCCGCTCGCTGCTGGAGGAAGCTCATCTCGAGTCAAAACATTCTGAAGTCAACGAAAGGCGGATGAGAGGCCGAGCGCGACACGTAACCTGAGATAGACACGTGACCCTGGGAAGCTCTGGCTTAACTCTTAGGCGAAGACCTGGGGATGTTCGAAGCCTTTGTGCTAAACTGCAGTGAAAGTGTTAAGTTCAACCACCTGCAGGTTACATACGGATCCATACAGGGCGTCATCAGAGTTGCCTTGAGAGTCTGGTTTGAATATTGGAAACGTGTCGATGGAAGCACAGAAGAGCCTCAAATATACATATATATATTTTTTTTCTTATGTATATATACACATATACATATATATATATATATATATATATATACACACAACTACTGTAAATATACAAACACATGTTTGTGTATATATTTACAGACGTTTATGCTTTGCCTGTACTCACGACTATACAGTTTATGTAGTTTCATTTTTTATAATTATGCAAGAGTAATTAAGACATATATTATGTAACTAAGAATGACATAATACCCTATATTTAACCATGAAACAGAATGAGAAAAAGAACCAGGAAAAAAAACAACAGCAATAGCTGAAAATATTAAAGTATTTTTAGTAAACTTACTTCTCCACAGTGTTGTGATGCATGGATCCATGTGACCCGCCGACAGCGTAGATGCTTCCGTCGAGCTCCCCGATTCCCACCCTGTTTCTAGGCGTGTTAAGTGAAGCTAGTTGCGTCCACTTGTTAGTCATGGGGTTGTAGCAGGAGAGTGCTGCTGAGTCCACATTGCTCTGCAAAGAAAGGTTTCGACCCCCCACCGCATAGAAGAGTCCGAACAGAACACAGGCTCCCAGGCCGCTACAGGGCATCTCCATCTCTGCCAGTTTCAGCCAGGAGTTCCTCCGAGGGTCGAAGGCCTCCATGGAGGCCAGGGAATGCTGATTGTAGCCTCCACCCACATAAATCAACTGGGTGCCACGGAGCGGGGCAGGGGGCAGGGGCCTGCGGAGGGTCATGTCCTGGAAGATCTTGGAGAGGAAGTCTTTGCAGGAGTTGGCTTTGCTCAGGATGGGACAGGACTGCAGCTGCCTCTTGAGGAACTTGGCAGGCAAGGCGTAGATGTGGACAGCATTGAGTAGAGCGTGGAAGTACTGGGCACGACCCTCCACATCCCAACGCACCCAATCGATGCAGGCCTTATAGACCTCGGTCTCGCAAAGCACCTTCAAGCTGTCCTGGCTGATCAGTTCCAGCAGCTGGCAATGGGACAGGCTGAAGAACTCCTCCTCTTTGATCACCTGAAAGAAAGTATACAGATCACACAGCTCGGCAGGGATATTCTGGTTATGCTTAGAGGGCCTGACCTTTACCTCTTCAGCAACATTCTACAATCATTTTACAGTGATTACTCCATTAAAATTGATTACTCGTTGAAAAAAAATGTTTTCATCTAACAGTCTTGTTGCTTTGTAATCTGAATAATAAACAAATCTGCAGGTCGTTTTAAGTCTAAAAATTAAAATACTGCATTTGTTAGCATTACTGAAAGAGAGGACAGGATCTCTTGAATGCAGTCATTTTTGTAGGTACAAATACTACATATAAAGTGAAATTAAATGTTTGTTATGGACCTCCTGACTATCGAGTTTCAGGTTCGATCTACAAGGCGATGTCTCAGAGCAGTCATTTAGGATGGCATGTCCAGCAGCGAGATATGGCTTAATGCTAACTGACATTACTAGGGTCTGTCTGGCACCCACCTCACTGAAGTGGCTGTTGATATACTCCCGGCTGCGCTGATGAAGCTCGATGCAGCCGATCTCCTCTGCGAATCGGGAGATCCCGATGACGTTCGAGGGCTCCAGGTTTTTGATCAGGAAGTCACAGCAAGCTTTGGCCACGTCTTCCATCTGATAGCGCATGGCGGCCAGCAGGACGTGCAAGACACACTTCTCCCCGACCGTGACACGGGAGGTGTAGGCGTAGTTCACCAACCGCTCGATCACTTGAGGGCACACGTCCCTCAGGGTTATCTCTGAGGCCCGGCACTCCTTGAAGTTGCTGGTGAACATGGCTTTGAAGTAGGGGCTACAAGCAGCTAGCACTAGCTTGTGTACCTGGGGAATAAGGACGCATGTCCATGATGGGCATTATAACAGCAAAACATGGAAAATGATGCCCCGCTAAAACCACCCGTTCTGATGCCAACCCAACTGTAAAGTGCTTGTTAACAGCACTGAAGCTGAAGGTGGTTGCGGTATAAAAAGGACTGCTTTGCTAACATGCTATTGCTGCTAATGGGCTACCACTTGACATGTGGTTTAATCTAACTAGCCCCCGCATAGAAATGACAGTGAAATGTGATGTTGTGAATTGTGGAGAATAAACATTCTGTTAATTATTTGATGTATCCGCATTGGTTACAATGTCAAACAAGTTCCAACAACCCGGTCAAGTACCTTCACCTCAATCAAACATCGCCCCAGCGCCTTTCAGCGCTAGTCTCATTAGTAAATTGGCCCAGAACTGAACACAGTCATCATTTTTATTCATTCAAATTTCATTCTAAATGTTGTGAGAGTATTGGATTGTTTTCAGTGTTGCTTATCAAGGCATGAATCGTCTACTGAACCGGATCGAGAGTTGACTGTATCGTCACACCCCTAGCCCATACTAGCTTTCACGCACTGATGACGTTTTCAGGTTTAGAATTCCTTTACATTTTTGAAACAGAAAATGATTCTAAAGTTAATGTGCTTTGCAGCGGTCGGAGACCATCCTTTCATTTATTTAATTTCCAGTCATAATGAACAACTTATTAACATTTCAGCAACAGAAAATTCAGCCTTGTTTTCTGTTTCTCCCCTTCCAAGTTAAACTCAATTTAAACTCATTAGCTAATAACCTTCCTCTTTTGGACCCATGGTGTTGTGTCCTGTTATCACTGTGGAAAGATGGATTTTTTCACATCCAAAGCAAGTGAAGTTTGAATTTCTCCTCGAGCTACTGTGTATCTAACACAATAGTAATATATGTTGTTAGGAGTCCGACCTTCTCTGTACCTTTCCTTCACTGTTTGAACTCTTGTTTTTAGACCAATTTTGCAAATGAATCATCTTCTTTAAAAAAAAAAAATGTCTTGTAAATATTAAATATACAACTGATGATCCCTTTCACCCAGTTCCATAATACTTAAGACCATGCAACCAGTTTTTTTTTCTTTCAGAAACTGCTGACCTCAGTTTAACCAAGCTGACTCAGCCCAAACTGAGCAGCTGCTCCATAAATCACTTATCTTTGCTGATTCTCATATTTCTCTTGGAAAAAAACCTCTCACCTTGAAGTCCACTGCTGTATCTTTGTAAGTCACACGAAGCACCAGGTCGCAGAGCAGTCCATGATGACGCAACTCATCCATGAGCTCAAAGGCTTTGGAAGGGTGACTCTCAATCGTGTAGTCAAGATAACCATGGCCCTTCATGGAGGGCACCACGATGGCTGAAAACTCCTCATCTTTGATGGGCCTCTTCTTTCTTGGACATAGCATTCTCCAAGGCCTGAGGTTGCAATTACATTCACTGCGATACAGAGTGGGTCGGAGTCGGATGAGAGTCTAGACCCAACCACGCGTCATGAAGAAATAAAGACATAACTGGTGATGGCTGGGAGATAGAGAGCCGTGCTTATTTTGCCTGGTTTGGAGGCCATCGCGATAGTGGTCCCTCCCAGACCAGAGGGACATCACTGAATGATGCATAGCTGAGGAAATGTCAAATACAAACTCTGTTGTGCTCATTCATATAAGTGTCTTCTCATATCTCTTGGTGACTGAGAACACCAAATGATCTAAAGACGAGGAATCCCACAAAACCATTTGGGGTTCTCCAAACTTCAACTGGAGTTTCCTGACCTGAAGACCCTGATCGGGGATCTTGGTGCACTCAGCGTGCTGAAAAATAAAATGAAAAGTTACTGAAAACAAGGCAAGGACTTCATACACTGTACAATTTACAAACAAAAAAACGCTGTCAGACCCAAACCTTGCAAAATGACTTGCAATTTTTTCATATTTACATGCTGTTTTTACTTCTATTGAAAAATGACTTTTTTGGAGATAGTAGTTTTTACTTTGTTATAAGGCTTGTTTGTCGTAGTACTGCAACAAATATTAGATAATATTTAATAAATGTGATAAATTATTGGAAACAATCAAAGCCATTCGAATATAACAGACACGTTTCCACTGAATCCATGCACTTCTGCATAAAAAGGACATTTGTTTATGAAGGTAAATGTTCTTTAGTCCAACTGCCAGTTCTGCACACCAGAATCTTTGGACAGTTGGTGAGACTCCATTCCTCTAAAGTACTGGTTTTAAGCATATTAATTAAAACTCTCTGCTGTGTTTATTTCAGCTGCTTTCTGGAGCAACATGGTCATTTAAAGTGTTTCTCTGCAGCTAAAACCCTTGATCCCTCCCCTATTCACTGATAAAAATTGCCCCCAAAATAATTTTAAGAGGATGGTTAAACAAGACATTTGAGCAGTGTTGCCAGATTGGGCAGAATTAAATGCAAGTGGTATAAATACAAATGTATGCAATACAGTAATACCAAAGATAAATGAACCGTAGTTTATTAGTACTGAAGTAAAATCACACACAGAAACACACAATCACAGTTTTTTCATTCCTTTTTAAGGGAAAGTTTTTCTTATTATAGAATATTTATATAATAGTTGATAGAATATTAAAAAATGAAAACACTTCATTCTCGTGGCTCTACTAGGTTGTGCCATTAAGCCTGATTCCAGATGTGAAGCTGCTCGTGGAGCCACAGTCCAGGACAGAAGGTCAAAAGGATTTTCTTTCGTGCTCAAGGAGGGCCCGGATTGTGGTTTCCCACCGCGACCGTACACCCTGACAGCCGATTCTGCTGAATCATGTTTCACTTCCCTTTTCCTTCCCAAATCTCACAACCTTCCAAAAACATCAGCAAAGCCACACCCACAGGCACAAAGGGAACCAGCGATTTCCTGACTGTCATGGCGAAGCTCCACCTCTGGCCACTGCACCACCGCCGCGCCTCCTGCTTTCGAGATCAACGAACCGGTTTGTTCCACTGGGTTATGTAACATATATGTGCAGAAAATCAGCAGCTGAAGAGACTTTGCATCCCATAATATTGGGTTTGCCTCAGGGCACGGTTATCACAAGACACCCCTGCCACTTGCCATGGCTTCCTGTGGAGCAGCGCGGCCCCCGGCCTCCGCCTGCCATAAAGGCTCATTGTGTCATGTGGCCTCATGGCGCTAAGCCGGGCTTAAAGGGTAACATTAATACGTGGAGAACTGCACAGTGTGTTCCAGCACAAGTCCTAGGCCTCCGCGGGAATTATTACTCATTAACTAACCTGAGTTCACCGCAGTCCGAAAGCAGCAGGAGAGCCGACGTGGGACTTTCGGCCCGGTGCTGCACTCGCCCCGGGGGAGCGAGGAGCATTTGGCAACCAGCTGCTGTCCGAACTTTATGTTCATCTACCCTTACCACATTTACACGAATGCCATTTGGTTTGGAGAGTAACATGCACACTCAAATGTGACAGCACACCTTAAAGGGGAATTCCACCAATTCTCAAAACGTCTGCTTCATAAGATAAGATAAGATAATCGTTTGTTAGTCCCACACGTGGGAAATTTGCATTGTCACAGCAGAGAGTGGACAGAACAAGATAAGACAACAACAGAATAAAAACTATACCAACAGTACAGTATAAAAAGTAAACTATACAGATATATGATGTGCCGTTGACAGTGGTGCTGTATGGAACCAGACGTCTGAAGGGTTTAACACCTCCATCAACATTACATCCGAACACTCAGAAGACACTGGTGGTTTTGGATGGTAAATAAAACTATCTGTATTCGTGCTGTAGACATTGTGACATCTATAGTGACTCCTATAAGCAAATGCAAAGAAATGAGTCATTAAGGCTGTGTTTACATTGTCACATTGGATTTGTAACTCAAACCTGATTTTTAGACCCAACATCTGAGTGTTGAGGTTACAGATAACCAAATCTGATTCGTCAGACCATGCTCACATTTGCTCACATATTCATACTGGTTACCACAGTAACACACACCCAGTCACTTTTATGAGCTTTGAAACCACCTTGACACTGATTATACAAAGTCTGCTCAGATGTGACCTGACTCTCTGCACAAGGCCTTCCTTTCTAGAGTGAACCGTTTTCAAGTGAACCATTTCACCTCAAAACACTTTCTGTATTGTTAGTGTGACTGCAGTATATCTTAAGTTTCATTATTACTGTTATTTTTAATAATAATAATGATGATAATGATAACAATGTAGAAAAATTGGCATGGTTCCAACTCTGACACCTGTGCTTGCATACAGCTGATCAGGGACCGAGTATCGATCATTTAAAGAGTTGATGTTTGTGGTCGTGTCGCCTCCATAATGTACGAGAGAGACTGGATGGGCGAGTCACATTAACAGTGTATAGAGAAGAGAGAGCCTCTGAGCGAGCATTGTGACATCACGGCGGCCGCAAAAAATCAGTCTGCCGATGACGAAAGACACAGCAGCCTCATAAAAACCTTTAAGACACTAAAGCTCAGGTCAGTCATGAAAAGAAAAACGTGTCACTAGCCGATCTGAGGCTGCGCCTTCACTGTTCCAGGTGAGAAATGTGTTCAGATTTTGGCCAGCTGGTGGCCTGGTGGGTAGGACCTTGCCCCAGCAACCAGAAAGTCATGGGTTCATACCCCAGGACTGCTGGGAGCACCACTGAGGAAGGTACCACCTGGTTCCTGGCTGCCCACCGCTTCACTTGGTGAATGGGTTAAACGGATTAAACGGGTTAAACGGATTAAATGGGTTAAATTGGTTAAATGGATTAAATAGGTTAAATGGATTAAATTTATTAAATGTATTAAATGGGTTAAATGCAGAGGAAGAATTTCGTGCTGTTCACACTATGTGCTGTTGTGTGTTCATGTACAACAAATGGTCACTTCACTACACTTATACTGAGCCTGAAGGACACTAAAGAGTAAAGTGTGACGGTAAAGCCAGCGTTTTTTGTGCTGAACAGGGTTTTTTTCTCTGATTCTCTGAGCTGTTTTTCTCCGTGCCAACGCTTGTATACCCACCCCTCATCAAAAATTCACATCTCCACTGACAAAGAGACAGAGCCACCCAAACTCTGAGCGTGCAGAAGGAGATCAATGACTCAGAGGAAAGCTGTGAATCAGAGAAGCGGAAAGTGATTAAGAGACGGGGCATGGACCTTCAGGGAGAACTTCTGAACCTTCAAGCTTACTCAACATTCACTTCGAAAATCTAAGACTGACCACCACAAGCAAATGACCCTCATCTCTTTAGTGACAAGAGATACTGATTGTTCAACTGACCATTTAAATAAAATACAAAGACATTTAAAAGGCCCATCTGATAAAAAACAGATTCTCTTTGAAGAAAAGAAATTCAAACCACTCTCCAGTCCATATGACCCACAAGCTGAAATGAAGCTGCTGTTGTGAACACACTGTGTTTGTGATGTCACCAAAAAAGTTCATTTACTTTTACACACCTACTCAGCCCTCAGCAGTTTATCGCACGTGACCGAAGGAGGAGCAGGAAGGAGGTCTGCTGGACTTCAGCTTGACCTAACTGACCTGATACGAGCAGGACTGTGGATTTAACTGTTCAGACTACAGAGAGGAGAGCTCTCAACCAAACACACACACTCACACACACACACACACTCACTCACTCACAAACACTCACGCTCACTCACACACACACACACACTCACTCACTCACACACTCACTCACACTTACACACACACACAATCACACACACTCACTCACACTCACTCACACATATACACTCACTCACTCACAGACACACTCACTCACACACTCACTCACACACACACTCACTCACACACACACACTCACTCACACTTATACACACACTCACACTCACACACACTCACACACACACTTACTCACTCACACACACACTCACTCACACTCACACATACACTCACACACACACACTCACACACACACATACACTCACACACACACTCACTCACTCACACTCACACACACACACCCCACACACACACACATACACTCACACACACACTCACACCACACAGACACATACACTCACGCACACACTAACACACACACACATATACACTCACACACACTAACACCCCCCCACACACACACACAGACACATACACACACACACACACACACCCACTCACATTCACACACACACTCACACACACTCACTCACACTCACACACACTCACACACACACTCACTCACACACACACTCACTCACTCAAACACAATCACTCACTCACACACACACTCACGCACTCAAACA